>CM021106.1:266170845-266408003 GCA_007115665.2 Sequoiadendron giganteum
CTCTCTCTCTCTCTCTCTCTCTCTCTCTCTCTCTCCCTTTCCCCCTATCTCTCTCCCTTCTCCTCTCTCGCTCTTTCTCTCTCTCTCTCTCCCTCTCCCCTTCTTCCCCTCATACCCTCTGCCTCCCCCCTCTTAATTCTCTCTCTGTCTTACCCACCCTCCACCTCCTAATTACTCTTGGGTCTATGTGTGCAAAAATTGGATATTTGATTTATACACCGAAATATTACTATTACATTACATTTTGAAATGTTTTCCAAATCATATGTTGGATTTTATCTGATATCAAATTTGTTGGCCATAGAAAAACCCCAAGTGGGCCATTTTGGGCATCCCAATGGACCCTACATTCTATTAGGCTTTGTTGGCAACAAAAACATGATTTCAGATAGGAAGAGACAAAGATCAAATTTTTGGAGCATCTTCTACTTAATTTTTTCATAAGCAATCAATTTTTTAGCATCTTTTTGGAGGTATAATGGGGAGCAATAGTCGTCGGAAGCAAAAATGTTAGAGAAAGCTTAAAAAAAGATCAAATTGAAGCATATAAACAAAGAGATAGAGAAATTCATTGGAAGAGAAGACAAGGTATGTCAAATATTGGTGAACCTGAGCCCTTTGGTCTTTCAAGTGAAGAGGAAATTGAATATGTTCAAGGTGAAAATTTTGAACATGATATTGAAGTTGGGAATGAAAATGTTGAAATTGATATTGAAAAATTTCAAGGTGAAAATGTTGGAATTGAAGATGTTGAACATGATATTGGAATTGGGAATGAAATTATTGAAATTGATATTGAAAATATTCAAGGTGAAACTATTGGAATTCAAGATGTTGAACATAATATTGAACCAAGTGTAAATTATGTTTCACCAAATTACATAAGAAGTAAAGAACCTTGTGTGGAAGAAATACATATTCCAAATTCAAGATCTTCAAGAACCCCTAAATGGTTACTTGAAATTGATGAGATCATTATTAAAAAAATTGAAGGCGAGAGGTCAACAGGAACCATTCGGTTGTGGGCTACATAAATTTTCTACCAATATTTTAGTAATAAGACATTGACCGAGCAATGCCAACTTTCTATACAATTTCTAAAGATACAAAAGATGAGACCTTCGCTAGCCAAATTGAAGATTCGTGTGAACAAGAAGACCAAAAAAAATTCTATTATTGCCAAAAATATTTTTAGTGCTCTCAAGTCTATTGGAAAAAATAACAAGGAAAAAGATAAGAGAGCTACTCGAAGAGTCATTACAATTGCCGTAGTAAGCCATCAATTGAAAAAGACTCACTTTATGAGACAAACTTGTATTGATTTTGAGATAAATCATAAAACTTTGGATATAGCACTTGCAAGAAGAGAAAGAATAGATGATCCTCTTCAAAATGATACATGGGGTTTTTCTAGGAGGCTTCCATGTGTTGATAAGAAGCTAACCGATAATGTAAAACAGACAATTCAATAATTTTGGCATGATAACTCTAGAGTATCTCCCAATGCAAAGGATGTTTTAAAGTTAAGAATTCACTATCGAGACCATACACCGCATCCTAAACATTTATTGGAATCAAGCCAAACAATGTTGTTCAATTTTTTTATTGAAACACATCCAAATATGGAAATCTCACAAAGGAATTTTGAAGGTTTGAAGCCATTTTATTGTGTGCCTCTTAAAATTCGTAATACTTATTGTTGCAAATACCATGAGGAGTTTTAAATGTACTATGAACTATTACTCTATATCCATTCTACTTTGCATACTAGTCAAATGTTGCAGGAGTGTGGTGTAATTCATCTTCTAAAATCATCAAGGGACTTGCTAGATCTATTTTTATGTTCTAGAGATGATGGTTTCCTTTTCTATAGAAATGATTGTTTAAATGTGAAGTGCTCACAATGTGGTAGCTTGTCAAATTTTGTTCAATATTTTCATGAGGGTTCTGAACAATAATTTGGAAAGAAGCTTGTTGAGAAAAAGAGATATGAGATAGTCAAATATACTTTGTAGAGTGGAGGTGAAGGTTCTAGATGCGAGTTGGTTAGAAAATAATGTAGTGTTGCTAATTTTATTTCAGATTTTAAGGAAACTATTTTCTACAAGTATGCAAGGCATAGCCATAGGTCTCAATGGTTGGATCAACAACTTAGAATGTGTAAGGACTCTTTTCCAGTTGACACTATTATATTAGTGGTTGATTTTGCAAAAAAAAACACATTGCAACCATAAAATGAGGTACAATATTAGTATTACAATTCCATTTGGATTTCTATTTTTTTCCACATAACATATAGACATGCACCTAATAGTACAAGTGCAACATGGCTTCACCCTTAATATTTCTTCCTCATAAAGGGTTAAATTAACCTTCCATGTATATTTACCTTCTCATTATTTTTATGCACCATCAATTTGTTCTTTGACATATGTTCCACTAGATCATTGATACCACCAATAAAAGGTTGTCCTTGTTGGTTACAATTATTTCCAAGCTCATGAGAATCTCATGGTTGTATACCATCCTATCATTCCCAAGGTCAATTGATGTTGCAACATTTTGCATAGAGGCATCTCCCTCATAACTTACATTTAATTCATGAAGTGAACAAATCTCTTGGTCCACTAAACCATCTACATTATTTCCCTTTAACTCCATATTGAATATGGTTGTCTCATCCATTTTCCCTTTCAAGCAATCAACCAAAGTATTTTATATTTTTTAGGGATATTTTCAATTTCATTTTTTTTTCTCCATATCCCTTGTTCAAATAGTATTTTCAGTTCATTAAGAATTTGGGGGTTTTTTTTTGGTAGTGATATAGATTCTAACATACATTCCATAATAACTATCTTATTTATTCCCATAGACCATAACAAAGGTGCCCAATTGATCTCCAATGCAGTTAAAGATTGCTTGATCCCAATATTTAGAGGGCAAGTTATATAGTCCAATCCAAATTTGGGTTTTTTAAATTTATTGTCTTAGAGATTAAATTTTGGTTCCCGTTCCTTTTGTAAAAAGCTAGTTCTGCCCATTTTTTAAGGCTACCATTAAGGATTTGTTTGTTCACCCATCTAACAGGATTTCCACTATAAAGAAACCACTAGGAAACAATTTGAGTTTTATTTCTTTTCACTAGTGCTTATTGCACCTATTTCTAATTTTATCTTTGGCCAGCCAATCTCAAACCCATTTCATTTTGAAATTCCCTTTTTCAAAATTTCTATAAAATTGACTAAATCATCACAACTTATGTTAAAGGAGATGCAATATAAAATGGGGTTTTAGGGTTTAAACGGATATTATTCACAGCTATAGATTTTTTCCCCTTTGGTATCCATTCCCTCTAGAATGTATCATGGCCATCATGGGAAACCAACTTTCTAGTGAATTTAGACCTTCAATTGTTGGTGTAGTAGAGGGAAACCTCATGAGAGTTAAACCTTGGTTAATGGTACTACATGAAAGAAGCCCCATCATCACCATATACTCTCCCCTTATAATTTTATTAATTTTAATTAATATAAAAATTTCAAGAATTTATAATATTTAAAATTATTTGTAATATAATTTATAAAATAAATAAATTGAGAGTTTAAGTTTAATTGATGAGGTTAATGGAATGTTTTTTAATCATCTCATTACATAAAATTTAAGAATGTCAAAGATGTAATTGAACCATGTTCAATCCCTACAATTTTAGTCTCATGGAAGAGGTTTCCCAAAATATTTCAATAAGAATTGTTCAAATATTTTAGGAGCATTTTAAAGCAAGTTGTCCCATAAATTTTGTAGCATTGGGCAATCTTAAAATTTGGAGAAGTTGGTGGTTGCTTAATATTTTAACAAATAATGCTAAATAATTTAGTTGATTTTTCTTTAGGAAGATAGTGGTTGAACAAGAAATTTTCCCTCGAGAAATTATCCCTAAATTTTATGGTACAAATCTTAATATAGTCTCCTAAGATTGTGAGGGAAATTTTGAATATCATTCCAAATATACCCCTTAAATTTGAATATTAAATAATAGAAGTTTACAATTGAATTTTTTTCTAATTCAATCTTTGAATTCTTTTTTAAAAAAAATGTCACATTAAACTTCTTGCTCCATAAAAATAATCCCTAATTTTTTTCCATAAAACTAATTGAAATAATTTGACTTTATGATAACTAATTTAAAATAACAACTTTTAATCTAAATATTTATATTTTTTCATAATACTATAACTCACTAAATATAGAATAGAAATGCCAATTTTATAGAATCCATTTACTTTTTAAATAAAAATGAAAGTATTGGTATGCACTCGTCCTCTTTCCCCATACCCGTTAAAGATATTGTTTGGAGTGATCGTAGAACATTATCCTTTCAACTTGCCAAAAAAAAACATATAATGTCCACCGTGCCACGTGTGAATTAAGAGTTGTAGACGTCATGAACACATGTAATTTTGTTTGTGTTGGATACGTATTTCTTTCTTATCTTTAGCGTATTAGAAAACATAACAAATATATAAAGCCTTGCTTTAGGGGATAATTCAGTTTTGATTATGAATAAAGACCACATGCTGTTGTCGGCCACTAAATTCTTTTCATCCTCTCCATGTGCACACACCATCAAACCAACTTCATTATGTTAATTATTATTATTTTTCAAAGAATTAGATAATATAGATATAGGTATTCTTATGAATGTTTATATTATAATATATTAAATGATTATAATATGATGGATATTGTTATTTGTGTATTTTTATATAAATAAATTAAAATATAATGGGTAAGAATATATTTAAATTAGAAGTCATTTTAGTTAAGTTATCATTTAGTCTATTAATGTCATCTAGATGTCAAATATGAATCAATCACACTTCTCAAAAAGTTGAATGTTTATGAATGACAAAATTAAAAAAACATATCATTATCTTCATCAATTGTATGTAACTAGATAAGTTAGAATAATTTAATTTTATATTACATTTTAATACAATTTATATAAAATAATCCGCATGAGACTTTCTAAAAGATAACTTTGTGAGGTTAAGAAATGGGGGAATGGTTAAGAGGTGAGTGCATTTGTACTTTAGATAATAATATTTAAGGGGATAGTTACTTTTAGTACAAGCCTTCCAACTAATTTTCTGTTAGTGCCTTTATAATTAATAATTTTGTACATATGTTAAATTAATAAATTTTTAAATTAAGTTAATAAATTAAAAATTATATTATTTAATGACATTTTGTAAAGGTAGGGGAAACGTACCAGTAGCCGCTAGGGCTAACTTCGCGCATTCGTGCAGAGTGCAAAATAGATCCAATTTTAAATTTTTTTTTTGGTCTTCTTCCTAAGCGAGTTAGGACCTTAAAAAGAAAAATTTGGCTTCTCGGTATTTAAAATACCTTTTGTAGAACCTGTCAAACGAGAAGTGCCAAAAAAAGGTGTTTTTAAGCATCCGCCCACTACATTTTCATGACTTCGCCCATACCCGTTCATTCTAAACCCAATAATATTTTATTAAAAAACCAATTTACAATTATCAATTAACCTATTAAAAATAACGTTTGTATGTGGGCCCGGCCAAAATATCACATGGATCCGCTATGAGGTGGTCACTTTAATCTCAACCTCATCACATTACATTGTTAACCACGCATATGTCTCAACCTCACCACCTGCGCTGGTTAACCACGTGCCCCATTCGCCTTCATCACCGCACCATTAACTGTTAACCTAACCCCCAGTAGCTGGGCAACTTTAAGCCCTAAACTCATCTTCTCCTACAGTTTTTTCATCGCCGTCTCCTCTCTCCCGCCGTCGATGCGAGCTCATGCGGCCATGGCAACTTTGTCTTCCACCCAAACGCTGCAGGTAACATCTTCACCTCTCTTCACCTGCAATTTTGTTTGTAAAACAGTGGGTTTTCGTTGGCGTCGACGGTGTTTGAGTGAATTTCTCTTGTGATAATCGACTGTAATCATTTCATTTTACATGTGACTGTTGCAAAATTGATCCCTCGTGAATTATTCTATCAATGCCATCGACGGTTTGCTTGGGTTTGACTGTAATCATTGTGTTTTACATGTGACTGGTACAAAATTGAACCCTCGTGAATTATTTTGTCAATGCCATCGAGGGTTTGCCTGGGTTTGACTGTAATCATTTTGTTTTACATGTGACTAGTACAAAATTGATCCCTCGTGAATTATTCTGTCAATGCCATCGAGGGTTTGCGTGGGTTTGACTATAATCATTTCTTTTTACATGTGACTGGTACGAATTTCATCCCTCATGAATGAATCTGTTTATGCAATCAAGGGTTTGCCTGCTATGATTTTATTTGACATTATTTTATGAAATAATCACATGTAATGTGATTCAAACAGAACATTGACGAAATATTTACCAAGTATAATAATGAAATTTTATGGGTTTCCAGTTTTAACCCCAAATTATTGAGGGGTTTTAGCATACGGGTTAATGGGTTTATAGATTTTGTTCATTCTCTTCGAATCCCTTCATCAACCACCAGAAACTTATAACCTAGCCCCCAGTTGCTGGGCAGCTTTAAGCCCTAAACTCATCATCTCTCGTGGTTTTTTCATCACCGTCTCCTCTCTCCCGCTGTCCACGTGAGCTCGTGCGGCCATGGCGACTTCGTCCGACACCCAAACGCTGCAGGTCACGTCTCCACCTCTCTTCACCTACAAGTTTGTTTGTAGAATAGTGGGTTTCCATTGGTGTCGACGGTGTTTGAGTTAATTTCTCTGTATGGTGCTATGATAACTGACTATAATAATTTCATTTTACATGTGACTATTACAAAATTGAACCCTCATGAATTATTCTGTCAATGCCATCGAGGGTTTGCCTGGGTTTGACTGTAATCATTTTCTTTCACATGTGACTGGTACAAAATTGATCCCTCGTGAATTATTCTGTCAATGCCATTGAGGGTTTGCCTGGGTTTGACTGTAATAATTTCTTTTTACATGCGACTGGTTTAAATGTGGTCCCTCATGAATTTATCCGTCTATGCAACCGAGGGTTCGCCTCCTATGATTTTATTTGACATTATTTTATCAAATAATCACATGTAATGTGATTCAAACAAAACATTGACATAATTTTTACCAAGTATAATAACCAAATTTTATGGGTTTCTAGTTTTAACCCCAAATTATTGAGGGGTTTCAGCATATGGGTTAATGGGTTTACAGATTTTGTTCATTCTCTTTGAATCCCTGCATTTTCATGATGACATTTTATTTTATACATAAGTGTTACCAAAGGGGGTAACTCCCATGTACATTCAGATTTGGCTATTACATGTCTAGAACAAAATTACAAACCTTGCTCATTCTATGAGCAAGAAAATTGTTGCGAGGATGTCTCCCATCTTGGTCAACCGTTGCAAGTGGACCCCCTTGAGCCAAGCCAAGTCGGATTGCATGTAGTTGGAGAAGGCGTCCATGTTGGCATTTTTTACTCCTGCTTTAAATACTTCCCATGCGTCAATACGGAAGTAATCTGCTGCAACCCGACGGGCACTAGCTACATCTTCGTCCACATTGTCTTCAGATTCCGCCTCCTCCTCATCATTTTCCTCCTCATCTTCTACCAAGTCTAGTATTGTTGGGTCGAAATAATACTTTAGGAAGCTGACCCAACACTCATCACTTAGGTCCAGAATGGCATTGGCTACGGCCTCAGCCTTCCCGATTTCTATGAATCTATCAAGCCACTCAACCACGACTTCCCTGGCCTCGGTTATGTCCACTAATGCGCATAGTATGAGCTCATAAATTCTGTCGTCACACCAGTGATGATCAGAAGACAAAACCTCAGAGACTAGGTTGACAACTACATTCCTTATTGCTAGGTCTAGAATGTTAAAAAGCCTTTTGCATTGGGACATTCCTGACTCCTTTGTGCAATGGCAGTCGACTCCAAACATGAATACCATCTTGTTGTTTTGGCTAACTTGCGGCTTCTGTGAAGAGATGGAGGTGGAGATCATATTGTCCAAGTATTAATAGTCTTCATCCTGTAACGATAAGGATTACTTGAGAATTGGGCCTGTTGATTCATGCCATACCAAATCCAAACTAAATCTGTCCTTAGATTTCGCACATGTGAATCCAGCCTTGCTTTGAGGTTCACAACGTTTTTGGGATGACAGATCTAGGTTTTTGGAAATTGTGTTTGTTTCGAAATTGTAATTTGACAAGAAATCCACAGGAGATGATGAGTTTAGGGCTTAAAGATGCCCATCAAGCCGTGGTTAAGTAAACTCATATGCATGGTTTGATGAAGGCATATGGGCTAGGTGGTTAACAATGTAGTGTGGTGAGGTTGAGAATAAAGTGACCACCTCCTAGTAGACAATGATATGTTCTTTACAGACAATGAAATGCTCTTATCAGATTGTATATGTGTATTTGCAGACAATGATATATTGTTATCAAATTGTATGCATGTATATATATGCATACTATCTGATAAGAATCTATCATTGTCTGCAAATAGTGATCATTGTATTTGTAGACAATGATATGTTCTTATCAAGTTGTATGTATATATTTGTAGACAATGATATATTCTTATCGGTTTGTATATAAATGTCGATCACTAGTTCTTTCTTAATGATTAATGTTCTACTAGCACTATAGCTTATACCATCAATTATCACAATCTAACCACATTGTGTGGTATCACCAAGTACACTATGTTTCAGTGTTTTTGAATGAAACATCAGATTGTATGTATATATTTTACGCTTCATACATTGGATCAGAACATTGTGGATTTTTATATACACTGTATTTGCAGACACTGATATGTTCATTTCAGATTGTATGTATATATTTGTAGACAATGATATATTCTTATCAGTTTGTATGTATATATATACAATCTGACAATAATATATCATTGTTTGCAAATTTAAATCATTCTATTTGCAGACAATGATATATTCTTATTAGTTTGTATATAATTGTCGATCACTAGTTATTATCACAATCTAACCACATTGAACTGCACTCTTACCAACTGGGGGTTAGGTTAGAAGTTTTTGGTGCGTTGATGAAGGCGAATGGGGCATGTGGTTAACAAGCACAGGTGGTGAGGTTGAGACATATGAGTGGTTTGATGAAGGCATATGGGGCACGTGGTTAAGAATGTAATGTGGTGAGGTTGAGATTAAAGTGACCACCTCCTAGTGGACCCACATAATATTTTGACCGGGCCCACATACAAACATTATTTTTAATAGGTTAATTGATAATTGTAAATTGGCTTTTTTATAAATTTTACCCACCCAAATGAAATTAGACAAGAGTGGCCACTGCAGTATGAATAGATTGATTATTTGGCAGGAAATTTGAGATTTGAAATTCAATCACCACAATTCAATGCATTCAATATGCACATTCAAATGATTTTATAATAGGGAATTTCCAGTGTCATTTTCATTACGAATTCTCCTATGCTTTCACTGCATATCCTCTACAAAATTCAATATAGTCTTATATATTTATGTACTGAGTGTTTGTAGTATTTGGAGGCATACAAATTATTCAGTTTTCAGTCAATTGTTCAAATGAGCATTATCCATTATGTAATCATATCACATCATTGTATGATGTGATATAGTTTGTTTTCTTCCACTTGCTATTTGTGTTTCAATAGTCAGATTACATCTATGTATATACATATACATGTACATGTACATGCATATGTATATGTATATACATATACATGTACATGTACATGCATATGTATATGTATATACATATACATGTACATGTACATGCATATGTATATGTACATGCATATGTATATGTCATATACATATACATGTACATGTAAATGTATATGTACATGCATATACATATACATATGCATGTACAAGTACATGAATATGTATATGACACTATTTTTTTCAGCTTCATACATTGTATCAAAACATTGTGGATTTTAATGCTCCAATCAAAACTCTTATTGTTGTGCATGCAATATTGTAAGGATGATTTGATGTGGGAATGTTACGAGTACCGAGTACTACCCCCGTTTATTATAATTGTTTTGCAGGCAAGCAGGAGTGTCAAGAGGTGAACCAAGTATGTCGATTATCAACATACCATGGAAGGTGTGTTTGTTACCACAATAAACTCTATAGGGACATTTTGTTCTTCATGCTTTGTGATATGTTTATATTTTATGTTGTATTGTTTTCATACTTATTTTGTTCTTACAAATGCTTATTTGATCCGAGTAATATATTTAACTACATTGGTCTCTTAATGGTAGGCATGCGAGGATTTTTCCGCAATCAATAAAAGGTTTTAAGCGTTAATGACAGGTAAAGTCTTTGAATTTACTTTGGAAATGACCTAGTAATACAGAAAACTATGTGATTTTATATATATGGCTGAGAGTTAGATGAAAAAACTATTAGGGTAACTATAATATGAAGTAAGAATATAATATTAGTATTATGTTTTATTGCAAAGTTATTGTGTTAGAATGAAATGAAAATAACAATATTATTATGGAAACTTTAGGGTCACGTGTAACTGGATTTGTTTGAAATAATATGAATTCTATAGAAGGTTAACTTAGAGGCTAATAGAGCAGCTAAGAGTGCAGTTCAATGTGGTTAGATTGTGATAATTGATGGTATAAGCTATAGTGTTAGTAGAACATTAATCATTAAGAAAGAAGTAGTGATCGACAATTATATACAAACTAATAAGAATATATCATTGTCTACAGATAGAATTATTCCAATTTGCAGACAATGATATATTATTATCAGATTGTATATATATACATACAATCTGATAAGAATATATCATTGTCTACAAATATATACATACAACCTGATAAGAACATATCACTGTCTTCAAATACAATGATCACTATTTGCAGACAATGATATATTCTTATCAGATAGTATGTATATATGTACATGCATACAATCTGATAAGAATATATCATTGTCTGCAAATACATATATACAATCTGATAAGAACATTTCATTGTCTATAAAGAATATATCATTGTCTACTAGGAGCTGGTCACTTTAATCTCAACCTCACCACATTACATTGTTAACCACCTGCCCCATATGCCTTCATCAAACCACGCGTATGAGTTTACTTAACTGCGGCTTGCTGGGCATCTTTAAGCCCTAAACTCATCATCTCATATGGATTTCTTGTTAGATTACAATTTCAAAAAACCCAGATCTCTCATCCCAAAAACCTTGCGAACCTCAAAGCAGGACTAGATTCACATGTGCGAAATCTAAGGACGGATTTAGTTCAGATTTGGTATGGCATGAATCGACAGGCCCAATTCTCAAGCAATCCTTATCATTATAGGATTAAGACTATTAATACCTAGACAGTATGATCTCCACCTCCATCTCTTCACAGAAGCCGCAAGTTAGCCAAAAAAACAAGATGGTATTCATGTTTGGAGTCGACTGCCATTGCACTAAGGAGTCACGAATGGCCCACTATAGAAGGCTTTTTAACTTTCCAGACCCAGCAATAAACTCATCATCTCCCACGGATTTCATGTCAGATTACAATTTGCAGACAATGATATATTCTTAACATATTGTATGTATACATGTATATATATACATACAATCTGATAAGAATATATCATTCTATAAATATATACATACATTCTAATTTTTTTATTGACAAACACTGAAACATAGTGTACTTAGTGATACCACAGAAAATGCAAGGCTGAAACCCTCATAAAATATATAAGAGACTTAACTATGAGGTTCAAATAAATATCAACAACAACATTAGGACATTTTATAATCATATCATAGTTATATTTTTTATCAAATTGCAAGAATTCATTGGGTGGTGCGACAAAAAAACATGGCTGAAAAATACATGAAACATATCAAAATATTACTGGGTGCTTGTAGTAAACTTCTTCTCACCTTAAACATATGTGAGGTTCCAAACATAATAACAGCAGTATTATCACATCTTATAATCATATCATAGTTATAACTTGAAGTAGATATTTTGATCTGATATGTAGAGTAGATCAACAGAATATACCACTACATTGATCAAAAAACAAAACTCAATACCAGCATATTTAGTTTTCCATATTGCTAGGAAAAGAAGGTGGCGTGAGATATCTGCCAATAGCTGAGTCTGTTCCACTTGTAGGAGGTGACACTTGGTTAATTGAGGTTTGAAGGCATGTTGCTATTTGAGAAAGCAATGTCTGGCTTGCATCTACAGTCAGTCCCATTTGTTGTGAGCCACTCCCAACTTGCATATTGTTGATAGTTGTAAAGGCTGGTGCCAATATGTTCATCATATCGAGCAGTATAGGGTGTTGGGAGGGTATAGGATTCCCCGTTGTAGACTTACGCTTTATACTCTCTGCTTGTTGTGCTTTCTTTTCAGCTACCTTTCATAGACGTTCAGCCTTGGCTTGGTCTTGTCTGATTGCTTTCTCCCGCATTCTAATCATCTTCTCCTCATCTTCTATCACTTTCCTTGCTTGCTTCTCAGCCCTCATTGCTTCCTTTTCAATTGCTTCTGCTTCACATTCTTCCTTTCTCTTCAACATCTGGTCCTTCTTACGTTGGTGCAAGTCTGCTTGCCTTTTCTTCTCTGCCTCTTGTTGAGTATACATTTTGATGAAGGTGTCTGATGTTAGTACTTGGGACTACCTACTAAGGTGAAGAACTCTAGAACAACCTCCCCGTGATGATCCTTGCGCCCTCTACACTGGAAGTTTCAAGAATTTTCTATGTTGTCTTCTTGATTGTTGTCCATCATGTGGGGTGCATGGCACAAACTCACCTTCTTCGTCACCATATGCATTGTCATCTTCACTTCAACCATCACTATGCTCTTCCCAATTCCTTGCAGTAGTGAAGTAATGTATCACTTCAACTGGATCAATGTGTGGTGGGGATGGCATAGAAAGACTGACTTCTTCTTCAATCGGATTTAATTGGCATCCAAGGTTCGTGGCTGCTTCATGCATCCAATCCGGTTGGCTGACTTGAGTTGGTAAACTCAGACCAGCTGATGTAGTCTCTGTATCTTCATTGCAGGGTGCAATATGAGGTTGGAATTCTACCACAACTGGTTGAATTTCTAGTTGAATGTGTGCTACAGTTTCAGTGCCCTCATTGTGGTCTGATGTAGTGTCTATATCTTCATTGCAAGGTGCAAAAAGAGGTAGGATTTCTGCTTCGAAATCTGCAACAACTAGCTGAATTTGTGGTTGAATGTGTGTTGTAGTTTCAATGCCCTGATTGCATTCCTGCACAAAACCATCAATTTGCTCCTGGTTGTAACCAAGTAGACAAAGGCATGTCTCTGCTGCAATAACATCCTCTTCATCTTCCATCGTGCAAGCATCACCTTCTGTTGTAGGACTTGGTACATCGTCTTCAACAATATAGCCTTGACTTGGCCCCATGTCCTTGTCAAGGGCTGATCGATCAAGTGGCCAAATACTTGTTCTACGGAACCCACTAATAATGTCAGATGGTGTCAAAGCTTTTTTGAAAGCTTGGCTTGCTAGAGTTGCCAACTCTTCACGCCCAATATCGATTTGCGGGTTGTTAGTTTTCTAGATGGTTCGTACCTCTCTAAAATATGCCTTGAATGGAGCAAAAATGCTGACATCCAATGGCTGCAGCTTGTGACTGGTATGAGCAGGAAGTGTTAACAGGTCTATTCCTAATTTTTTTGCTTCTTCAATGGTTTTGAAAGCCACGTAGCTGCCATGGCCATCAAAGATCATAAGGGCCCAGTTTGTTGGTGAAATTCCATCGGGGATATTAGCTACAAAATGGTCTAACCATTTGACAAATAGTTCCTTTATCATCCAAGCATGTTCTTGGATTGCCATCAATGCACCAATCTCACAATTTACTATATAATTCGCATGTGCCTTTTTTATTTAAATAGGTAGAACCCAGGAATATTAACCTAGTTGCATTTACACAAGCTAGCACTGTGATCCACTCTCTACTCTTTGAAACCAAATGTGGTACACTCTTTACACCCAATTTTTCAATAACTCTCATTCCACAGTTCCTACTAGCTTGAATACCCGTCTCATCGCAATTCCAAATTCAGCCTTCTCCATAGTGGTTAAGGTTAATTAGATCTTGAAGGTTGTCATAGAAAGCTTGCACGACTGAAGGACGAACCATAATTGCTCTATCACTGTCCACTCCTTCAGCAGTTCTGATTGTCAAATTTGGGTGCCTTCTTCGAAATCCTTCCCGCCATGACCTCCCGGGGACACCATTTGTGAATGGATTGGGTCGAGTTGTAGTGATTTGGACAATTGTGGATTGTAGTTGATTGAACTGCAGTCTGTGGCCCAAATCTGCCATGTCCTTGCACCATTGGACAATTTCACCCTCCTCCTCGTCAGATAATATGGTACGTGGACCCCTCTTCTTGGTGGTGGTAACTCCTAATAGCCAAGCCCTCAAACTACTAGGTGGCATACCC
Organism: Sequoiadendron giganteum; assembly: GCA_007115665.2. Lineage (NCBI taxonomy): Eukaryota > Viridiplantae > Streptophyta > Pinopsida > Cupressales > Cupressaceae > Sequoiadendron > Sequoiadendron giganteum. The sequence continues at coordinate 266,185,387 of CM021106.1, forward strand.
CACTTGATTGCTGCTACCTTGACTGACATGTTGTGTTCTTCGACACTTTTGACTGCTCCTTCCATATCAGCATATGTCCATTGGCTAATGGGTACAGGTGAGGGCAGTTGTACATCAGGCTGAGCATCTGGCTAAATAGGTGGTTCAGCTTCTATTGTGTTGGTGGCTTCATCCGCAGAATCAGGAACATCTTCTTCTATGGGAATTGCATGCGCTTCATCTACAGGCTCTTCATCAATGAAGTGCACCCCAGGAGTGACTCTAATGGCGCGTGGTCTTCTTCCTACAACCCTTTTAGAGAGTCTTCTAGTGGGCACCATTATATTCCACTTAGCTTGCAGGGATTCGAAGAGAATGAACAAAATTTGTGAACCCATTAACCCGTATGCTAAAACCCCTCAATAATTTGGGGTTAAAACTAGAAACCCATAAAATTTCATTATTATACTTGGTAAATATTCCATCAATGTTCTATTTGAATCACATTACATGTGATTATTTCATAAAATAATGTCAAATAAAATCATAGCATGCAAACCCTCGATTGCATAGACAGATTCATTCACGAGGGATCAAATTTGTACCAGTCACATGTAAAAGGAAATGATTATAGTCAAACCCAGGCAAACCCTCGATGGCATTGATAGAATAATTCACGAGGGATCAATTTTGTACTAGTCACATGTATGTAATCTGATAATAATATATATATTAATATATATGAATGTATGTATACATTCTCATAAGAAAATATCATTCTATTTACAGAGAATGATATATTCCTATGAGAATGTATCATTGTATTTGCAGAGAATGTTATATTCTTATCATATATATATACAATCTGATACCATGAAACCCTACATGGCATGACCGTATATATATGATTAGTAAAGAGAGATTCAAAATATAACTGTGATATGATTCGAAAATGGGTAATGTTGTTGTTATTAGCGAGGATTTATGATGAATGCAGGTGAAAAAAATGTAACTATGATATGATTAAATGATGGAAAATGCTAAGTTGAACAATTGACTAAAAACATATTAATTTGTATGCTTGAAAAAAATGTAAATGTAAAGTAAATATAAAAGAGTAATTTCAATAATAAAATAGGCAACATAAATGTAAAACATATTGCCTGAAATATAAAACAGAATATTGAATAATGAATCAGACTAACATAAATGTAAAATAGTATGCCTGGAAATAATGTAAACAGTGAGTATTAAATATAAAACAGTATCTTGAATAATGAGAAAAGATAAAATAAATGAAAAACAACAAACTGATAATATAAAACATGAATTTACCTATTTTGGTAATGTAATGAGTGAGTACATAAATATAAAATAGTATGTTGAACAATGAAACCAGATAAAATAAATGGAAAACAACAAAATGACAATATAAAACATGAATCTACCTGGGTGTACCGACCTGAATAAGCTCCCTTTAAAGACGAATGTGCAAAAATTCTGATAGGAAGCTCTGAATTTTGCAGAGGATATTCAGTGAAAGTAGAGGATAATTCGTAATGATAATGACCCTAAAAATTCCCTCTTATAAAGTCATTCGAATGTGTAAATTGGATGCATTGAATTACAGTGGTTGAATTTCAAATTTGAATGCATTGAATTGTGGTGGTTGAGTTTGAAATTTGAATTTTTTGTGGGAAACAATTTGTCATTTCATTTTGCAGTGGCCATTTATGCCTGAGTTCTGTCGTGGCCTTTAGGAAATCAATTTTATATTTGGTTTAATAGATAAAATAGGTGGCTTGCATAAATTCAGTCATTTATATGAATTATAATATGTTTTTTGGTTTATTAGGGAACCTTACACCATTAACTGTGTGTGCAGGTACCACAAGTTGATGGAGATAATACATGAAGATGTGATAGGAAGTGTGGGTGAATGTGCAATTGATAGCTCATAAAGCTGACCAATGTTTGCTAGTGTCAAAATGTGTACCATTAACCATTCATAATGGTTTATATAATGTGAAATTGTGCACCATTAACTATTCAAATATACATTTATATATAATGTAGTTCAAGCTTTGAGCCACTTGCATAGAGTGGTAATTGTAAACATCAATGCACTTAAGTAAATGCAAAAAATACTTTATTGTCTACAACTTGTCTTGTATTCAAAACATGTATGTACTAATAGATGTTTAGTTTTTTTTTTTTTATTGGTTAGCTACTCATTTAGTAGTGAACGTATATTGGTGTGATGTGTAAATTGTTATTGGCATAAATAAAATAATGTACTGACTAAAATATAAATGGTTATTGGGGGGTCAGGTGAGCGTGGAGTGAATGGGTATTGGATTGTGGGCGGCAATTGGGGGTTTTCCTCTATCATTTTAAAAAGTATTGTATAAGAAATTTTAAGTATTATGTTGTTTTTTTGTATATTATAGTAAAATATAAGTGTTTCACATATTTATTATTGAGTATTTAGTTTTGTATTTGTTTAAGTATTTAAAGGTGTAAAATTAATTTGACATCAATTAAAAATATTTTGTTTAATTTTTTAATTTATATTTCAATCATAATTAATTATCTAGAGCATATGACATTTCATTACAATTGAAAATTTCATTTTATAGTTGGGAATATATATTTGACAATATCATATTCAATTTCTAGAAAATTATGTATGCCACAAAGGTACAATTCACTCATGTAATCATTATTGAGCATAATGTATAACAATATTCAATTACACTATTCTGGGCTTACAACAACTTTTGAAAGTTGTGGCACAAAATATCATGTTTCAAGGTAGATTGAAGTTATGAGTAGTTATTGTCTGAATGACATTCTAGCATCACTACAGTTGATTTGGGAGGTTGATCTACACTTTTGGTTGAATATACATTTTATAGTGCATTGAGCTTTTCATAAATTTGTGGCTAGTTAAGATCATTCACAAGGTTTGTGGCTACTGTATAAACATCATTAATAATCATTTGAAAGTAGTCAATTTTGTAGATTCAAGTTGGGAGTCATGTTTTGGCATTGTATTGCACTATATTTTAAAATTTGTAAATTGTAATCAAATAGTTGAGGCCTATCATGTTGTGAGCCCATTGTGATGAAGCAATATAATTTAAATTATATAATTTGTAATCAAATGGTTGAGGCCTAGCATGTTGTAAGACCATCACAATAGAGACTAATGACACAAATTCAATTATTAATATGTTAAATAAAATATATTATCATGAAAATGTGTTTTTAGTATCACTGTGCATAGAATGTGTGTGTGCAATTTTGTTAAGGTTATACAGTTAAACAATCTTTTATTGGACCCTTTATCCATGATTGCATCAAGCAATATTAGCTCACAAATGTTTAGAATTTTGAGGGAGAGGAGATTTTTCCTTGTTAATAAATTTTCAAATGAAGGTAGCTTCTAGACATATTATTGAGAGGGTAAGTGAAACCTAGGAAATAGGGTGCTCCACCTTTTGGGAGATGAAACACAAGGGTTTAGGGCCTATTTCACTTTGTTTCACTCAAGGAAACCCTAGAGATATCAATCCAAGGATGGAGTGAGGGAAAGAGATTTTCTAAAGGTTGTCCTAGGGTATGTTTAGAGATTAGAAAGGGGTTCACCACCAAGCTAGGGCTTGGAAAGACTGGTAACATGAAAAATCTAATGAAAAAATATAATGATATGCAAAGCTTAAAGCAATGGCCTAGAAATGAATATAAATTAGAACAGTAAACTGAAAAAGTATAGAGGTGCACTTGAAAACTTGTAGAAGCTCAGATCAAGGCCTAAAATGTTGAAAATGTTGACTTTAATGCACAATGGGACTCATACACCAGGCTAGGAAATTTAATCCTAGGCTAGGGTTTTTGGGAAAGAACAAAAATTTGAAAGTGACAAGTCTGGAACTCCTGAAATCTGGAAAAATCATTGTACTAGGACTCATGCGCCACAAGTGGCGTATGAATCCCATTCTTCTTTTTTGGAAATTCAAAGTTTGAATCTACTTTTCAATCTCTACTCTTTCTTCTCAATCTTATTTTTGAATCTAAATCTATAAAAGGACCTAAAAAATAGAATATAGTCTTGATTTTCTTATGGGGGGTTTGCCTTGGTCAAACCCCTAGTTCAGTAATTAAACTTTGATAGAAACAATGGATCTTGAAATTAAATATAAATGCAAGTCCTAATCTTAAGTGTATCTAAGATTAGGAGATGCAAAATTTCATGAAATCTTATTCTAATGTGTTAGAATAAGATGTATGAAATGTAAAGATGATGACTCACTTTAGGAGATCTCTAATCACCCTAATAAGTCACAATAACTCATGTACCTTCCTTTAGGCTAAAAATATAATGATAATGGAGGATGGAATAACTAAGGAAACAAGTCATTAGGCTTTGCTTGATGGTGAGTTGCATCTCCCCAACCTAGAATCCATCATGATTCACCATAGACAACCATCATCAATCCTTGACAATGCTAGATCTTGGATGAAAGTTAGCTTGAAGACCTATAAAAAACACTATTATTTTGCTCAAAGACTTCAAATTTTTTTGCTACTTGCTCTTGAATGTTGTTGTGAAAGAATGATTGAGTCATTGTGAATGCTTAAGAGAAAAATGAGTGAAATAACCTTGTATTTATACTTGTTTATACCAAATTTCTTAAAATTACAAAAGTGCAAGCCAACATCAGATCTAGGAAGATAAAATCCCACCAATAATTTGAATTTAATTTAGGTCTAAGCTAAGTGGAAATCATATGAGTCCCATTAGGCTAAGCTTGGGATCAATTTTTCAAAAAATGCTTAATTTAATATGAAATATAGATTAGAGCCCCAAAACTTAGGTGGGACTCATACATCCAAGGTGGCATATGAGTCCCAGATCACTAAATCTGGTCCATACAATCCATAATCATTAATTTTTGATTGGTCACTTGATATATGTTCGGATTATCCTTGGAAAGATACATTAGTTAAGGTTTATGGATGCAAAATAAGGCCAGATAAGGCATAAAGAATCCCAATTAATTAATAAAACCCTAGATTAGTGTGAAAGTGTAAGAAAACACTTTACAAATCCCTAAATAAGGCACAAATAAGTTCACTTAGTTCACAAGGGCCCAAACAAGTGTAAACATGTAGAGGGGTACATTTTCCTTCACTAATTTTAGCCGCCACTTTAGTGAGAGGAGGAACTTGCTTTAAACTCACACTAAAGTAAACAAAATCACATTAAGAGGGGTCACAATGTACCATTGCTAGTAGGATAGGACAAAGATGATCAAGAGGGTTGTGCAAGCCCCTAGGATAAAGATCCTATGGAAAACCAACATAGGCACAAAAGAAAAGACATGAAAAATGATATAGAGAGAAATAACAAGGAACAAGCGTACATTTCCAAAGACAGAGAAAGAAAACAAAAACAAAAACAAAAAGGGGTGAATCAAGATTTGATTGTTTGTCCTACATAGTGTGGATCAGATCTAATCTATTCAAGTCCCAGAAATTTTACAAGTGGAACATGATGTCCAACATGAAAACCAAACACATTCTCGTAAGGGCTATTGTAACCTTAGGGCGTCCACTAGGTGAGCCCCCAACAAGACACATATGCACACCCATGGTATGCACTCACATAGAGAAGAAAGTGGCTATGCCAAGGTCATGCCTAAGTTCAACTCCCATATGTACAACCATACCAAAGCTATACCTCCTGATAACTTTGGTAAGGCACCACACAACAATGAACTTTGAGCTTCACGAGGCAAGCAAAGCTTTGTACATGATTGAAACTCATGAACATATTGTACATGCAAGATAGTGTAAAGTATTTTCAAAGGATTTTTTCTTAGTTCATGTGAGGTCTTAACTTAGGGAACATTGTGCCTAATATCTCCAAGAGAGGACTAATCAAAGAATAGAAGATTCACAACTTAGGGGATGCAATGTGACACATCAAGCCACTAAGAGGAATATAATATATGCTAAGAGAGATCACACTCTTGAATGACATCACACCCAATGTCACTAGAAAGTGAAAGTTTCATCACATGAAGTAATCAAAGACTATACAATAAAACATGAAATGCAAAAGAATAATGACAATGTATGCCCCCACTTTAAAGAAATTGCTAAACACCATGTTGTGAGAAATTACTTTAAAGTAGAAAATGATAAATGCTAACAAAAAAGAGGACATGTGAGATTATTTGGAAAGCCCTATATGCCAAGTCATATGTTTCCAATTGAAGCTACATCATGAAAAGGGGTTTCCCCCAAAATGAAATCCCAAAATCACCTAAGGGATCCACGGATTTAGGGTCAGTATGTCTTTGTTACAATATTTTTAGAGAGCTCAAAACTATCATCATTCCCCAAATACTCATGGATCAAGGAAGAATGAAACAAAGAGAGTGAAAACAAAGAAAAATCTTTTGGGTTAACATGGAAGAGACCTAAATGTCTCAATGCCTTGCGTCATTCCCAAAAGGAAAACACAAGACAAGTGGAAAAGATGAAAGAAATTTTTTTGGGTCAACATGGAAGAGACATGAATGTCTCGATGCCTTGCATCATCCCCAAAAGGAAAACACAAGATAAATATGACATAGAGAATAATGTAGATACAAATAGAGGAATTAAAAAAGAGAGAGACACACATCAAACAAAATAGAATAGGGAGATCTCATTACACATGTATGCAATCACACAAAAAACATGAAAGGAAAATAATGAAAAAGATTGGAAAGGAACATGCAATTCAACCTAATAGTAGGTCGTTCGCATCCCAATCGTGCTCATCATATATAGAAGGCAGAAAGCTAGCCAAAGGGACAATGAAAAATGCACTACTAGTACAAGGCTATCAAATTTTTTTGCCCATTGTGTGCAAGACAAGAACGAGCTGAGGTAGGTGATGAGAAGGAGATCCTTGCATTTTGAAATGATTTACAATGAATTTAAAGCATGTAATAATGATAATATGGTGATTCTACAATTATTACATACCAAGGAGCAAAATTAAATATTTTAAGGGATTATTTCTATGATGTCAAACTTTTTAAATATATGTTTTAAATCATGAAAATAATTAGTGTTGTGTACAAGAACTCTATGGTATCAACAATGTGGAATATTTGAATCTTTAGGATATAGCTTTGGAATTTTATCATGGGTAGTAATTTTATAAGTCCTTGGTTTAGAAAGATTTGTAAAGTTCTTTTAGTGGCAGATGGTGGACAAGGGAATTTCAGTTTCTTTAATTTGTAAGGCCTTCATTGTTTGCTAGATTAATAAACTCCATGTGTTATGTGTTGAGGAGGGGGACCTAAGATGATCCTATATATCATCCTTATCATCGTTATGAGGCATTGGTTGTTCTTTATGAAGGAGGAAACTTATGTCAAGAGGAGGATCTTGATATCCTAACCCTTTGGTATCGTCAGTTGGTATTTTCTCTAAGAGGTGATGAATTTCATGTTCACTTGTATCAAATCCTTGTTTTCTTAATATCATGAATCCTTTTCCATGTCTCTTCTAAGTTGATGGGAGTTTTTGTCACTTTAATAACATAGAATGGTTGAGTGTTTGCTTGACTAGAGGAACTAGGTTCACCTATTGTAGAGAACTCAATCTCAGTTTGTGTTTTAATTTCAGGATGTAAATAACCAAACATCTCAAGTTTGCATGTTCGATTCACATTAGGTTCACCAAAATTAAACCTAGGAAATAGGGTGCTGCACCTTTTGGGAGATGGAACATAAGGTTTTAGGGCCTATTTCACTTTGTTTCACTCAAGGAAACCCTAGAGATCTTAATCCAAGGATGGAGCAAGGGAAAGAGATCAGCTAAAGGTTGTCCTAGGGTATGTTTTGAGACTAAAAAGGGGTTCACCACCAAGCTAGGGCCTGGAAATACTAGTAATATGCAAGATCTTATGACAAAACCTAATGATATGCAAAGCTTAAATGAATGACCTAGAAATGAATGTAAATTAGAATAGTAAACTGGAGAAGTAAAGAGGTGCACCTGGAAACCTGTAGAAGCTTGGATCAACAGCTGAAATGTTGAATTTAATGCACACTAGGACTCATATTCCAGGCTGGTCAATTTAATCCCAGGCTAGGGTTTCTGAGCAAGAACAAAAATCTGACAGTGACAAGTCTAGAACTCCTTAAATCTAGAATAATCACTATACTGGGACTCATATTCCACAAGTGGTGTATCACTCCTGTTCTACTTTTTTAGAAAGTCAATGTTTGAACTTGATCTTCAATCTCTACTCTTTCTTCTCAATCTGATTTCCAGATCTCAATCTATAAAACGGGGCCTGCAAAATATAATATACTCTTGATTTTCTTATGGGGGTTTTCCTTGGTCAAACCCCTAGTTCAGTAATTAAACCTTGATAAAAACAATGGATCTTGAAAGTAAATATGAATGCAAGTCCTCATTTTAAGTGTATCTAAGTTTAGGAGATCTAAAATGTCATGAAATCCTATTCTAATGTGTTAGAATAAGGTGTATGAATGAAATGTAGAGATGATGACTCACTATAGGAGAATCACCCTAATAAGTCACAAGAATGAATGTACCTTCCTTTAGGCTAAAAATAGAATTACAATGGAGGATAAAATCACTCAGCAAACAAATCATTAGGCTTGACTTGATGGCTAGTTGTATCTCCCCAACCTAGAACCCACCATGATTCACCATAGACAACCATCATCAACCCTTGACAATGCTAGATCTTGGATGAAAGTGAGTTTGAAGACCTGAAAAAACATTGTTATGCTACTCTAAGACTTCAAATTTTCTTGCTACTTGCTCTTGAATGCTCTTGTGAAAGAATGCTTGAGTGATTTTGAATGCTTTGGAGAAAAATGAGTGAAATAACCTTGTATTTATACATTTTTATGCCAAACTTCTCGAAATTCCAACACTACAAGTCGACATCAGATCTAGGAAGATAAAATATTGCCAAGAATTTGAATTTAATTTAGGTCTAAGCTAAGTGGAACTCATACGTTAGTTTTGGCATATGAGTCCCATTAGGCTAAGCTTGGGATACATTTTTCAAAAAATTCTTAATTTAATGTGAAATCTAGTCTGGGGCCCCAAAACTTAGATGGGACTCATACACCCAAGGTGGTATATGAGTCCTCGATCACTAAATCTAGGCCATACAATCTAGAATTATTAATTTTTTATTGGTCACTTGATATATGCCAGGATTATCCTTTAAAAGATGCATTAATTAATGCTTGTGGATGTAAAATAAGGCCAGATAAGGCATAAAGAAGAATAATTAATTAATAAAACCCTAGAATAGTGTGCAAGTGTAAGAAAACACTTTACAACACCCTAAATAAGGAAAAATTAGGTCCATTTAGTTCACAAGGGCCCAAACAAGTGTGAAAATGTAGAGGGGTACATTTTCCTACACTACAATAAGTGCATGGAAATATGGGACCAAAATGAGCCTTAAATGACCAATTTTTTTTGAAAAGAAAGAAAAAACTCATTTTGGTTAAGAAATTGAAGATAAATACTCTCAAAATTTGAAGATGCAACAAGAACACAAATCATAGTGTTCTAAATCTACCTTTTGAACTACTATTTTTTTTAAATAGTGGAGATTAAAGGTTTTAGAGGGGCCACAAAAAGTGCTCTTGCTTTTATCAAAAAAACATAGCATCTAGTATGAACCTGATGTAGAGAATCTACAAAACACAACAAAATTTCAAGGGTACTTCTGACACAAACTCAAATGGAGAAGATCAAATTAAACAATTCCCAAATATCCACTACTCATTTCACCAATTTCACTAGTTTCCATTTTTGCTTCAAAGCTTCAAGACAATATGTCAATATTCCAAATTCACCAAATCCATATATCAACATCAAATTGACTGGAATTAACCCAAAAACCTGATCAAAGGCATTGAACCAACCAATCTTTCAACATTCACTAATATACTCTTCAATACAACTCTCTTCTCAAGGCAAATAGACAACTGAACATGCTTTCTTTCTTTCAAACTAATACCAGGACTTCAAATTACTATAATCCACATCAATTTAACTAAAACAAACCTAGAACATATTCTCATACCACTGTTCTAGCAGAATCTTTGATTTTTCGCAGTCAAAGCATCATCTTGCACATTGAGTAATCTTTGCTCAATACATCAAAACCATCAAACCTGCCTTCAAAATCTTAACCATGCATAGAATCATCTAAAATATCATCAATTAGATTGTTTCCAAGCATTAAGTGTCATTCTTATCTCTGTTTTATCAAATTTACAGCTTTAAGCAATCAACCTTCATTTTCCTTATAAGCCATCAAACCCTTAAATTGGGTATCATTTATAAACCATAATGTTCCACCACAATATATGAAAATTTTTAGGAACAAATTTTGCTCAATTTTAACATACTTCAAAATGAGGTACTGTTGTTATGAGAGAATTTACCAGAAACTTGACTGTACGCTGGAAAGTGCCTCAAATTAGGCCAAAATTACAAAGAGACTACGAATAAATCAACCACTAAACACCCCAAACCCAATAGAAGCAGTAGAATAAGTCTCAAAACTTAAGAATAAATCATTTTTAGGGACTAAAAGGCTCCACAAAATGTCAAACTTCAAAACCCTTGAATTTAGGCTTACCAATGATCAAGAATGTGAGGGTTTATTTGAAATGAATGTTGAAAAATTCATATACTTATGCCACCTCTTCAAAGATGCCTTATTATATCTTCCAAGGCTTCTTAAGTCATTACCAAGCCCATGCACATGCTAATTCTTCATTACCATGCTTGTAACCTCCATTCTTAAGTAGAAAACTCAGATTTTGCTTGAAACAACAACATAACTTATATTATTGTTTACCCCTGCACTCACACACACATATAATATTGAAAATAAATTAAATAAATTCCATTCCACTGAAAAACTAACCCTACATCAGTGGAATGGCCATAAATTTACTTAAAGACTCTCAAAACCACTGTATGAAGAACACAAACCGAGACACATAAAATTTGCCTCTAACTCTTTATTTCTAAAAGAATAACCTCACAACTCTTTAAAATGAAATTTAACTCCTTCCTAAATGATATAACATGGGAATTTAGCCTTTGATACTCCTCAAATATCTGTACAAAGATATAAACAATGGAAAGAATGTTGCAAATTCAAAAAACATGGGTTTTATTCACGACTTGATTCAACAATACAATAAATCTACCTCTTCTCAGCCTTCACAATGATTTATGTAACCTTTAAAACTAATAAGGAAATTTAATTTTCAAATTACAACTATCTAGCTACCTTCTCCACCAAGGTATCCCTTCACATTCTTGATTTTCTTATTTTTTTTTTCAATTTAGCAACTTTTGACAATATTGCAATATTTGCAATATTTGCATTTTTTCATCACTTTGACCACCTAGGACCTGTTAAAGGACTTGAATACATTCAATTTGACCTTTACATGACCTTTTTCATACATTTTACATTGAAAATTTCATTTTTTTCAATTTAGCCTTTGGAAGGCATTTTTGAGAGCAAGGTGCTCCTGCACCATACAACCAACCAACAAAACCTTTCCAAGTCCCTTGGAAGCATGTTGCATCAATTTTGTTTGTAAAACAACTTCAAATATTCCTTGGACTACTTCCTCTCTCTCTTGAATCTTGAATCTTGTACTTGTCTTTATCTTTACCTTCAACTCTATCTTCTCTTGCCTCTTGCCTTTTGTCATCAGGTTCACAATCTCTTTTCTCTTTCAAAAGGACACAAGACTACCCTTTCACCACTCTCAAATTTCCATAAACTTTTCTTCAACCAAGGACACAGGATTGTCCTTGCAAACTTTCCTCTTTCTTTCACAATTCATCCTTGACTTTCTCTGACCAACTTGTCCTTTCATCTTCTCATCTAATCCCATCAGTGGAGTATTCTTTAGGCTGCAAAATCAAGTGCTTCACAATTAGGTATCCATCTGGTTCTTACTACAACACAACTCAACAACTTCTTTGCCTCACCTAGGCATCTCCTCTTTTCTCTACCTAGTATCTTGGACTTTCTCTTTGTAGCTTAGATGGATCAAGCACCTGCAACCAAACTCAACAACAAGAACTCAACAACCCTAATTAGCTAGCTCTAATACCAATTGATGCATAGAATCTTCACAACACAACAAAATTTCAAGGGTACTTTTGACCCAAACTCAAATGGAGAAGATCAAGTTAAACAATTCCCAAATATCCACTACTCATTTCACCAATTTCACTAGTTTCCATTTTTGCTTCAAAGCTTCAAAGACAATATGTCAGTATTCCAAATTCACCAAACCCATATATCAACATCAAATTGAATTTACTTAACTTAAAAACATGATCAAAGGCATTGAACCAACCAATCTTTCAACATTCACTAATATACTCTTCAATACAACTCTCTTCTCAAGGAAAATAGACAACTGAACATGCTTTCTTTCTTTCAAACTAATACCAGGCCTTCAAATTACTATAATCCACATCAATTTAACTGAAACAAACCTAGAACATATTCTCATACCACTAGTCTAAAAGAATCTTTGATTTTTTTGCGGTCAAAGCATCATCTTGCACATTGAGTAATCCTTGCTCAATACATCAAAACCATCAAAATTGCCTTCAAAATCTTAACCAAGCATAGAATCATTTAAAATATCACCAATTAGATTGTTTCCAAGCATTAAGTATCATTCTTATCTTTGCTTTATCAAATTTACAACTTTAAGTAATCAACCTTTATTTTCCTTGTAAGCCATCAAACCCTTAAATTGGGTATCATTTTTAAACCACAATGTTCCACCACAATCTATGAACATTTGTAGGAACCCATTTTAATCAATTTTAACACAATTCAAAATGAGGTACTGTTGTTATGATAGAATTTACCATAAACTTGATTGTATGCTGGAAAGTGCCTCAAATTAGGCCAAAATTATAGAGACTGCCAATAAATCAACCACTAAACACCCCAATTCCCTGGAAAGTAGTAGAAAAGGTCTCAAAACTTAAGGATCAATAATTTTTAGGGATTAAAATGCTCCAGAAATGCTGAAGTTCAAAACCCTTGAATTTAGACTTACCAATGATCAAGAATGTGAGGGTTTATTTGAAATGAGTGTTGGAAACCTCAAATACTCCTGCCGCCTCTTCAAACATGCCTTATTATGTCTACCAAGGCTTCTTAAATCATTACCAATCCCATGCATGTGCTAATTCTTCATTAACATGCTTGTAACCTCCATTCTTAAGTAGAAAACTCAAAATTTTGCTTGAAAAAACAACATAACTTATATTCTTGTTTACCCCTACACTCACACACACATATAATATTGAAAAGACATTAAATAAATTCCATTTCACTGAACAACTAACCCTACATTAGTGGAATGGCCATAAATTTATTGAAAGTCTCTCAAAACCACTATATGAAGAACACAAACCGAGACACAAAAAAAATGCCTCTAACTCTTTATTCCTAAAAGAATAACCTCACAACTCTTTAAAATGAAATTTAACTCCTTCCTAAATGAGATCACCTAGGAATTTAGCCTTTGATATTCCTAAACTATCTATACAAAGATAGAAAGAATGGAAAGAATTTTGCAAATTCAAAAAATAGGGGTTTTATTCACTACTTGATTCAAGAATACAATAAATTTTCCTCTTCTCGGCCTTCACAATGATTTATGTAGCTTTTAAAACTAATAAGGTAACTTAATTTTCAAATTCCAACTATCTAACTACCTTCTCCACCGAGGTATCCCTTCACATTCTTGATTTTCTTGTTTTTTTTTTCAATTTAGCAATGTTTGACAAGATTACAATATTTGCAGTTTTTACATTTTTTCATCACTTTGACCACCTAGGACCTATTAAAGGACTTGAATACATTCAATTTGACCTTTATATGACCTTTTGCATACATTTTACATTTAAAAAATCATTTTTTGCAATTTAGCCTTCTGAAGGCATTTTTGAGAGCAAGGTGCTCCTGCACTAGACCCCCCTAAAATGTTAATTTTTTTAGTATTTCAAAAATAACTTTGATAAAAAATTACCTAACACCATGTTCTTTATGATTAATTTTTCTACTAATCTTTTTAATTAATTTATAACTTTTTACTAATTTTCAAAGTGGACATGTCCTAGAAACAAAAAGTTGGTTTTGCACACTAGCTAAATATTTTAAAATATAGTGTAGTTTGAATTTTATACCCTTATAATTTTGTACTAAACAATCCTTCCCTTTTAGACCATGATTAAATATTTTCTAAATTTTAAGCAATTACATTAGAATATCTTATATATAGCATTTCTATAATAATTTAGGCTTTCTGAGTTCATTGTTGCCAAACAAGAGGGCTATGTGTAGAAATCCATGCAACATGCTAGCATCCCATGAACATTTATGTTTTCATTGGTTGTTAGAGCGTTACCATGATTTGAATATTCTAGAAGTAGCATCTCTACATGATAGTCATGTCAAACAAAGCGAACCAACTTTCTATTTTGAAAAGAATAAGAAAAAGGAAAAGATAAAGTTCTATTTTTTCTCTCAGACACTCACACTTAGAAGGTTTTTGTAACAATCTATAATTTCTTGAATAAGCTTTTTATTTTTTTATGAACAACAATCTCTTCATGGTATTGTATGTGACTTTTTGAAGTTGGATTAAAAATGGTAGTATTGTTGAACCTTTCATACCTCTGTCGGGGATTCTTGACAACTTTTGATTGATCATAATCCATTTTTTTGCTTCTTTCTCAATGCATTCATTTTTTGTGTTAAAATTTGGATATATCTAGTGTTAGCACAATACACTTAAGATCCTTTTATATCTTTGATATAATAATTTGTTTCATAATAGGATCTTTCATTATATCTCTCAATGTTATCAAAACCCTTGATGTTTATGGAGGTAGAAACACCAAAATAGGGGTTTGATTGAGGCAAGCCCAACCAACCCAAGAAAATGTTTTCTCTTGTCTCTTTGCATGTGGAGATTCTATAGGATGGAAAGAAGTGACTATTTTGGTGATATCAATTTTTTTTAAATAGCTTTCATTAGATTAGTATGGTTTAAACTTCATAGTTTATTTCTTATTTTATTGTATTATCTTTATAGTTCATGTAAACACTGATCTCATTGAATTTATTCTATGAATGTGGCCACTAATTAAGATAGATTCTTGACTTTTTTGGTGTATATGTACTGAATGATAGAACAACATAATGAAATTCATGCCACACACTTATGTCCATGGTTGAGGATTTTTAAAAGTGGCATAATCATTGGGCCAAGACTTGAAAATTATATTTCTTTTGATATTAGCTTGTAATTTTTGTTACGAAGATAGATATTTCACTAGAGTTTGTTATATAGATGGACATATTCATGTTTATTGAAATTTTAGTTCTTACCTTGTTTTTATTACATCCTACTCATCCTAATGTTAGTATATATCAATCATCCTTAAGGAAATATTATTCCTTTGTAATAATCAAAATTTCTACACTACGTGAAACTAAGGAAAAATCAAATTATTTTTTAAATTATAAAAAATAGTGTCTAGTTTGTAATTTTTTTCAAATTTTGATGAATGGGTAAAATATGAAACTATGATATGGTGAAATAGGATCTAAGACTAATGGCTAACCTAAATCCCTCATTCCACCATGGGACATTGTGGGACATAATAATGACTAGGAGAAACTATTTGGCTATTTTGCTCAAGGAAGAGCTAGAACAATTGGTGAGGGGTTTAGTCCCATTTTGTTTAGTGGGTTAATGAGTGATTGATGAGATTGATATTTCCAATTAGGTCAATTAATACTAAAGAGATAAATTTTCACATATTCTAAATAATATAGAATATATTTATAAGAACTTAAGGTAGATGTGGGAAGTATATATAGAAAGGAACCTATGGTATAAATTTGAGGATAATTTGACTAGAATGAGGTAAGAGGTGCTGGAAACACAGTTGCCATTGCACCAAAAGATTGACCTGTTAATGCCTGATACAACTGTGAGAGTTAACAAATCCACGGGAGGCGGTTAAGCCATGTCACAAATCCCGAGGGGAGTGTTGACCATATGCCAACAATCTCCCCCTCAACGTTACCCGAGGGGATTCAAACATGACACCTTTGGCTCTAATACCAATTATTGGAAACACATTTGATGTTGCACCAAAAGATCGACCTATTAATACTTGATACAACTATGAGAGTTAACGGATCCACTGGAGGTGGTTAAGCCATGTCACAAATCCTGAGGGGAGCGTTGACCATATGCCAACAAGAGGTTCCCTAGCCTGAAGATGCTAAATTCTCATATCTAAAAGTAGATGTGGGTACAACATGTTGTACAAGCCTTTGAAAATGAAAATCTAGATTTGAAGTCCAATAGTTTATGAATTATCATCTTTACCCTAATTCAATGAGAGAAGGTGATTGAATGCTTGTCCTAGGGTTTTGATGCTTTAAGATCTCAATCCACTTTAAACTTATAGCTTGTAATAAGGATAAAGAAAGAAGGGTTGTGCCATATAGGGACTTGCCTCAATAAAACCTTATTTTGGTGTTTCCACCTCCATAAACAACTATGATAATAATGATATAAATCACATAATCTTTGGAGAGCAAAGGAAAATGGATAAAAATAAATGATAAATAATAATTTTGTATCTTACCACTTAGGTCTTTATTCCTTGTTGGATTGAGGTAAATTAGCTCATCTCATACAAGGATAAATTGAAGGTTTATTGAAGATATTTCTAGTGCTAGTGCTCATAACAAGGATAAACATAAAACATGAAACATCTTACTATGCATAAACATTAATTTATTGATGTGCAGTGGACATGGATTTGGCTTAAAGAGTGTTATAGATATGTTGCTTATTATTTTATTCAAATAACCTTAATTTCCTTTAGAATGCTCAAAATATATTCGAATTTCTTAGATGTTCAAATGGAGGGAAAGATTTATATTTATATGAGTTTCACCATATTTCACAATGACCATTGTGTCAAGATGACAATTGATTTTGTGTTTATGAGCATTGAGGCTAACAATAATATATGAAATTTAAAGAAAAATCAGGGGAGATGAGGGTTTTGAGGTACCCTAGTCCAAACCTATTTTTATTTTTAGATATTCATTAATTAAATATTTAACTTAATACACCAAATTTAACTCAATTTCTCAAAAGTGGTAATTAAATAGGTAATTAATAAGAAGAATTAGGCATAAGCACTTAGGAGGGAGCCAAACATAATGTGAAATTTTCAAGGGTGGCAATTTATGATGCTACATAAACCAAAACAATCATACATAGGTTATTGAAAAAAAATGAGATACTAGAAAAAGAAATTAAAGATAAAAATCTTAACATATTTGAAACATACAAAAAATTACATGATTAGAAGGCTAAGAGAGAGCTCAATGATATTGTGGTATTTTTTAACTCAACATTGAAAGATGTGAAAACCTCATGGAGAACATGCTCAATATTGTATCATTTTTTAGAAATTCCAAAAAGCATGTTATTGAGTGTTGACATGTAAGTCCAACCCTTTAGGTTGGATGAACAAGTAAAATCTAACTCTAAGGGTGTAAAATACCCAAATTTGATAATAACGTGATTGCGGCATAACATGCTACTATTATAACATGAGTAGTTATAACACACTAGTATTTTTGTGAATAAAAATGATCTATCCCTCTCCCTCACCCTCACTCTCTTTCCATTCCTATATCATCTTTCCCTTCCTTCTTCCCTCTCTACTTCTCTCTATCTCACCTCTCTCTCACTCTCCCTATCTCTCTAGATATATCTCTCCCTCTCTAGACCTATCTCTCTATCCATCCCTCTCTCCCTCCTTCCCTTTATACTTATCTCTATCTAATCCATGGGTTTGTGTAGGTTCACGGTGGACCAAAAACTGGCAATGTTACAAAAAAACATTACATGAGGAAGGAAAAATCACAAAATTCACATTTGAATTTTTAATTGGGTTGGTAAAAAGTACATTTTATATGGTAAACACCAAAGTAAAAGGGATATCAATTATTAATGGATATACGTTACTTAGCCTAAGAAATGGATATTTGTTATTGAGACACATGCAATTTTTTAGAGATTGAGTGTCATGTATATTAATTAAATTATTAGTATTATTATAATTGTACATTCCATATTAATAATAATAATAATAAATTATATATTATATAATAATAATTTATGTTAATATATATTAATATCATTAATATTCATATTCATAATATTAATATTTTATTTAATATTCATATTTATATACAACATATGAGATATTTAAAAAAATAAAAAATGCTCTTTGAAATGAATATCCATGTTAGAGAGCTTAACAAAGCTCTCAATTTCATTTTATATAGTTTCAATTTGAATTTCTTCTTCAATATTTTCAAATTTAATATCGTGGTCACTTTGAATTTCACTTAAAGGTCAAGAGGAGCCTTCTCCTTGAAGAGAATTTACCATACCTCTTCTTTCCACCCTCTTCCTCACTCTATCTTTCTCTCTACTTATCTCAATTGCCTCTACTTGAAAATTCCTCTTCCTTTTCACTTTACAACAACTATTGCTTCCCATTATCCCAACCCAAACAAGTACCGAAATGATTGAAAAAATAAACGTTTTTGAAAAAAGAGTGGTCCAAAAGAGAAATTATGTCTATAATGCACAAAAATCTAATGATATTCCTGACATAGCAGAGAATGTGGGGACTCTTGGAATTGACAAAATTGACTTTTATCCATTTTCTCCACTCAAACAAAATAGATATCCATTTTCCTTTCAAAAAAAATATTTCTTTTCTAAAGCTTGTTATATTAATATAAACGATATAATATTACTTATTTATATAATATATTAATATTATAGTTATAATAATATTTATATTTAGTAAACATAACATGTTATAATATTTTAATATAGTATTATAATATTAAATATATATATTATTATAATGTATCTTATAGTGAAATATTAATAATATTATATTATTTATATTAATATTAATATATTAATAGGTTAATCCAATATGTACTCCAATATGATGGCTCCTGACATAGGAAGGAGGGTCCATAATTAGAATAAGTGGGTACATTGGGATAATGATTTAGAATCAACTTGGCCCCCCTTGCCACGTAGCCACCATAACCAACCCCCATGGCATGGTCGTGGTATTATGAAGACACTAGACCCCTCCATCCCCATCTCTAAAGTTTCTCCTGACAATCTTCTCGTAATCCTAACCCACCTTATCCTAGAAGCCCTTAGAAACCTTCTCACTATGCTAGGGCCAGAAACCACCTTTCTTCATGGTTTGCTTCAAATGAATTCTCTTCAAAATTTCATGCAGGATCCTGAGGAAGAACAAAATTTTCAAGACAAACTCATGATGCCCATCAAGGAGAATTTGGTGATGGTATATGGGCCTAATGACCCTTCAAAGATGGTTCATCTTCCTAGTTTGGAGTTAAGAAGTTGGACCATAACAAGGTTCCCTTGGATTTTCCTTCTTCTCAGTATCAAACTTGAAATAAGGAAGTGAAAAAGCCTAATATGGAGGATAACAATGCATTTACAAACCACAACCTCCTTTGCAAGTTGATTAGATGACTATTCCTTTCAACTTGGAAACTCAGTTGCTGGAGTTCAAGTAAAATGGCATATTCGTTTAGATCTGGGGTGGGGATAAATAGTTTTCTGAAACTCACTCATGGCTAAGGGAAAATTGGTATGAATTCTTTGACCTCATTGTAGTTTCGGTTTCCTCTTTCTTTATAAGTTTTAAAAACCCTAGGACCATTCAGAATAGGGTTTTCAAGAAGGGACCATTCTAGTTTGGTAATACCTTCCTTAGGGTTTTTAACTAGCACCCTAATCTCTCTTTGGGTTCTCTTATCCTATCATAGTGCCCTATTTGTTTTACCCTTCCTCACCTCCCAATGGAATACTTGGAAACTACTTTGATCAAGAAAATAGTTTCCCATTTTGGGGTTTTCTTGAGAAATGAATTCGAATTGGTCAATGGGTTACCTGCCCTTAGGGTTTGGGCCTTGATCAATAATATGAACAAGGTCCCTTGTTCCATGAAGCTCCTTTCTAGGAAGGGTGAATGTCACCAAAATTTGGTCTTGGAAACTCATTCCTGGAAAGAGGCTAAGATTTTAGTAGACTCAAATTTATTCTCTTGGGAAAAGCACTTAGATTTTTCCTTTTCAAACTCTGTAGGTGTCATTTCCCCCCCTAGCTAGCCTAGCACTTCGGCGACACCTCAGGTCAATCTTGTACCACAAGGACCCTAGGTTGGTACACCTCCTACTCTTACAAAGGATATAATCCATCCTAAAGTGGATGCTTTTTCTTCATTGGGTGTCTCCCACTTTGAAAACCTTCTAAAAGGGTCTTTATCTAAGGAGAATCTCATGAAAATTGTGAATGTATTTTGTACCAAGGTGGGCGAAGAATTTATTGAGGAAACAAAATATGAAGTTTTTACTGAATTTGAAGTGGAAAAAGAAATATGTTCTTTACCAATTTCCCAAACAAATGCAATGGGTTTAATGTCATCTATTAAGATGACTCCTTTGGTTTGAGAAATTTATGAGTCTTCCCCAACTAGTCAAGTGTTCACCTCCACCACTCTTATCTCACAAACTGATGCCAAAATATTAGTATCCCCCAAGAACAAAAGGGGTAGAAATTCTAATAGTGAGAGAAAAAAATTGAGGTTGTTATGGGTATTTAAAAAACATTGGAAAATAATTTAAGATCTACTTCAAAAAAACTAAAAGGCTTGGAAAGGACATTCCATACTCCCCAAAAGGAGAAACCCAGTTCAGCTATAGAAAGTAAGGTCTCTGGATTGAATAAGGAAATGAGGGGAAATGATATCTCTCCTCAAGAAAAATGAGGATCTTATCTTGGAATGTTAGGGGCCTAAACGCCCCTAATAAATGAAACTTCATGAAGTGTCAAATCTTGAGTACTTCTTCAGATATTGTACTTTTGCAAGAAACAAAGCTCACGATTCGGTCAACATTAGATTTTCTTACTACCTAGATTAATTTGGATTTTATTGTCTCCCTGACTCATGGGGATTTGGGTGGCCTCGTAATATTATGGAATAAATTCACTATGAAGTTGTATGTTTTGGATACTACTAAAAACTAGATTGAAGCCTCGGGAAAGTGTTTGAAAATGAACAATTGTTTTATTATTTTTAATATCTATGGTCCCCATGCAATATTTGCTAAGAAACTTGACTCCGGACCCAACTCTCTTCTACCTCCGCACCTCTAAAAAATGACTTGATGATTCTCTATGGAGACTTTAATGCAATTAGTTTCTCTTTTGAGAAAATGGGAGGTATCATCCCTTCTCCTAAAGTTATGGAGGATTTTAATAACTTTATCCTCACCTATGGTTTTTATGACTATAAATTAAAAAATGGTAACTTTACCTAGACTAATAAACACAAGGGATTTTCCCAAATTGTTGAGAGATTGGATCATTTCCTCTTATTAGATAATTGGCTCAACACCCATGAGATTTCTCTTCTTCAATTCATACACTTATTGGTTCAGTTCACTTTCTAATTTCCTTGTCGGTTTTTGATGATAGGCCTTCTAAAAGGGGCTATTTTAAATTTGAATCTATGTGCTTTAGAGATCTATATTTTATTCCTTTTCTCAAGCATTGGTAGTCTAAAATTCCTTTTGTCGAGGGCACTTGGATGTTTCAGCTCAGCAAAAAACTAAATTATATTAAATCTAAAATAAAGGACTAGAACATAAATTGTTTTAAGAATATCTTTAAGGAAAAGTCTAAGGTGGAGAAGGAATCGTCTAACTTGTATCAGCTAGTGATAAAAAATGGAATGGACTCTTCCCTTTATGATAAGGAAAAAAATCTTAAAGAAAAATAAGATGAATTACTGGCAAGAGAAGAGTGCTATTGGAGAAAAAAATATAGGGACATTTGGTTAAAAGAAGGGGACAAAAACACTAAATCTTTCCATGCTTCCAAAAAAATGAAAAGGAAAGCGAATAGGATTGAATCAATCATTTCCTCGACTAGAAGTACTTTGGTGTTAGATGAAGACATTGGAGCTAAAGAAATATTTTTCTTTAAGGGCCTCCTTGCTACCAGAAAAACAAACAAATCCTTGGAAAACAATCTAATCCTAAACAATATTCCCAGATTGATTAAGGAGGAGCACAATAAATTTATCATGTCAGAATTCACCATGGATGAAGTAAAAAATGGGGTGTTCTCCATGGTTGTTGAAAAATCCTATGGATTAGGTGGTTTCATGGCTTTGTTTTATCAAAAATTTTCGTACATTGTGGGAAAAAATGTTTATCTTGCATTGGAGGAATCTAGGAGGAATAGGAAAGTTTTAAAAGAATTCAATACCACCTTACTAGCTCTTATCCCCAAAATATCCAACCTTCATTATTTTAAAGATTTCAGGCCTATTGCCTTGCGTACCACATTATATAAAATATTTTTCAATGAAATTGCCCTTAGATTGGCTAAACTCCTCCCTTCTATCATTTCTGATGAACAAGGGGGTTTTGTTTTGAGAAAGGATACCACAAAAGGTTCTATTTTAGCTCATGAAGTGTTGCACTCAGTTATGTAAGAAAAATCCCTTGTGGTTGTTCTTAAATTATACATGTAAAAAGCCTATGACAAGGTGGATTGGGACTTCCTTATAGCAGTTCTTAAAAAAAATGGCTTTTCCAATAGCTAGTGTAAATGGATTTCTTCTTTCCTTTTTGGAGAAACCTTTTCAATACTAGTGAATGGCTCTCCTATTGGTAAATTATCTTCTACAAGGGGTGTACACCAAGTTGACCCTCTCTCCCCATCCTTATTTATTTTGATGACTGAGGGGTAAGGTATATCAATAATTGCATCAAGATTCAATTGTTGTTGGAAAGGAATATTCGTTAGGCCCTTGCCCACTCTGATTTCCCACTCCCTCTTTGTAGATGACACTGTTCTCTTCGGTCAATCCACCATGGAGGAAGCAAAAGAAATCAAATCTATGATTTTTGAACTTATTTCCTGGTTTTGAGTCAATCCTTTAATGTGGAGAAGTCAAAGATGTTTTTCATAAATGTTAACCCTTTAGTCAAAACCCAACTCTTAAAATTATGGGGTTTTCAATGTGGTTCTTTACCCTACAAGTACTTAGGAATTCTCTTCTTTTTAGGCAATGAAAAACATGACTTTTGGGACAATTTACTCTCTTCCACTTTTGAACCGAAACTTGTTATGGAGGTCAAAATGGCTATCCTTTGTTGGTAGGTTAGTTATTTTAAAGGTAGCTATTCACTCTCTTCCTATTTATTTAATGTTTGTCTTAAAAATACCATATGAGAAAGGGTTTTCCCTTCAAAATATTTTCAAAAATTTACTCTAGGAAGAAAATATTACACAAAAAAAGAAACTCCCATTAGTAGCATGAGATAAAGTTTGTAGGCCCAAAGTATTAGGGGGTGCCAGCCTAAGGGATCTCTTTTTACAAAATAAGGCTCCTGGTGCCAAATTGGTCTAGCAACTATATTTCAATCCTGATAAGAAATGGTGTCAAATCATGGAACATAAATATTTAGACTCCCTTGATAGAGAAAGGATCTTCACCCAAAGGAATCTCCCTCTTAGTTCTAAAATATGGAATTTTATTACTTCATGCAGATGAGTCATCCTTCCCCACCTTTCCTAGTTGGTTAATAATGGAGAGAAGGTGCTATTTTGGGATGATTCCTAGAATGGTCATCAACCCCTTAAACTACTTGGTGACTGGGATCAAATGGAAATAACACTAAAAGTTCATTGGGATAATAAGGTCAAGGATTAATTTTTTTTCAATTTGGATGACCCTCTACACAATATTAAATGGAAGGATTTCAACTTTCTCCTAGTTCCATCACATCTAAAGGAGTTTCTTAACTTAGAACTCTAGAGAAGGAAAATTGTTTTCTTTGAGAAACTTGATGAAATAATTTGGACAAGAGATAAATCTAGAAGGTATACAGTAAAAGAAGGATACGATTCCCTAGTTGGTTTTGAAGGTCTTCTTGGCCTTTTAATATTTGGTGGGGTCCAAATGTTCTTTTCAAAGCAGCTACTTTTTCTTGGTTGGCCATCAAAGATAGAATTTTGTCGGGTATGAGGCTAGATAGATTGGGCATATTACCTTTTTTCTCTTGTGTAATGTGTGTCCAAGTCTTTAAATCTACCAATCACCTCCTCATTAGTGTCCTCTTGTGTGTAAATGTTGGAGCTAGCTAATGAGGAGACTTGGATGGAAATCCCCCTTGCAAAATTTTATCCTTCTGCATTTTCAAAGTTGGCCAAATTTACATTCAAATTTAAAATTTTCTTGCTTATGGGAAATATCTCCCTCCATTCTAATATGGAATATCTGGCTTGAGAGAAACAAATGTATTTTCAAAAAAGAATAATTAGCTTAGGAGAAAATCATCCAAAGAATGGAAATTTTGATTTCAGAAGTAACAATGTCATGCATATACAAAAATGAAAACTCAAAAAATGTGTTCTCTTCTTGGGATTCCTTTATTTTAAACAATTGGTCTCTTCTTAAATTACCTAAAGTGGGTTCTATTCCACCCAAGAGCCCCCCAGTGAAGAGAACTTCTATCAAATGGATACCACCTCCTAGAGGCTTTATTAAACTTAATTTTGATGGAGCACCCAGGGGTAATCTAGAAAAATTGCAGCTGCTTCTCTCTTGAAGGATAGGCAAGGCAATTTTGTTGGATCATTTTTCTCCATTCTTCTAGATGGTACTAATAATATAGAAAAATTTAATGCACTAAAGCTTGGGTTAGAACAAGCATTAAAACTATCTATTCCCAAAATTCTTGTTGAAGGGGATTCAATGGTGGTGGTGTCTACAATTCTAAATGGCCATTCAAATTCATGGCATTTGAACTACCTTCTATAGATCACATTCAAAGTCTTCTATTTAAATTATCTTCATATCAAGTTATGCGCTGTTATAGAGAGGCAAATAGACATGCAAATCAGTTAGCAAATAAAGCCACTAATACAAACTTCTCCTGGAAAATTCTCTTGAGGCGGTAATATTCTAAAATTTTGAGCAACTAACATCAATTCCTTTTATGATGGGAATTATAGGTTGGCTATGATTAGTTTTTTGACTCTATCGATTGATAAGTATCTTCGGTTTAAGGTTTGGGCCTTTCAGTATTCTTTATTGAGTAGATATAGTGTACATAATGTTTTTTCCTTATTTGTCTGGCTTGGATGAGCTGGCAAACTTTGAATTTTCTTTCAAAATTCCAACGGGGCTCCAAAGATGTATCATGTGGCAATATTTTGAGCATTGGGAAGGACATTATTTGATGCGGGCCCCTCCTCTACATTAATTGTGCTTGAGGATCCTTTCCTCGTTGATGGTTAATGGCAAGTAGACCTAGTGGCACATATTTAATATTCCTGATACAACATTTGCTTGTAATTTAGTTCTTCTAGCAATTGTCTTTTCCAAAGGATATACCTTTGAATGACTAATTATTTTCATTTAGTGGCTCCAAACATGGGGCAAAATTCTGATAAGGTTTTTTTTTTTATCTTTCTATTTTTAGAAATGATGTTAGAATGGTTGCTAATAGAAATACTTGCATTTAAAAATCTTTAAGTTGGGCTAATAATTTTTTCATGTGTTCTAGTGCATAGTTCCTTGTGTGACTATTAGAGTTGCATGCCCCAAATTTATATCAATTGGGAATGAAATGAAATATCTGAGCCATCATTTATGTTGGGCCCTTTCTTGATTTAAGTTTGGCATGTGATAAAAATTCTTGGTGATCTCTATATCTCTATCACCAATTTTTAATCACATTTCAAATGGTACCTGATTGTAATATGGAAACATTTGGGTGACACATGGCTTCAAACTGATGTCATTTCTTACGGCTAAACATTTTTTGTGCAAGATTTTAATACGTGCCACCTTCTAGTGCAATGAGCTTACATTATACATGAATTGTTTCATCTCGATTTTTTGGCTTTAATCGTGTGAAGTTTATATTAATGGGATGCATTTGGTATTCTCATCATTGTAATTTTTGTTACTTGTGTAAAGCGCCATACAAACTTCTTTCAGAGTTCTTGTCCCACCAAGGTATCAGGAATTGTGGGATGCTGGGCCTTTTACCTCTGAAAAGCTAAGTCGGTCTTGCATACTAGAATGCGAACCAGTGGAAGATGTGATCAGAATAGTGTTGGGTCATGACTGGCTAGAATTCCATGCAATATCTCTGCTACATGAAATTGCATCTTTTTTTGTTTCCAACCTTATGGATGTGATCTAGTGCAGAGAAATGGTATAATTTTTGGTTGTTCTTATCTCCTTCCTCATGTTTGTCCACTTACTTCTCTGCACAATTCTTTGGAAGACTATGATATTTTGAATGGCTCTAACTTGATAGGTGTTGTTTTATGTCATCAATTTATTCTCTTTGATTACTCGCTATCTACCCTTTTAAGTGCAATGGGACATGGGCTTTTGGATGATTGCTCTTATGAATTGATAAAGATAGCTTCACAAGCTTAAGTCACGACTGGGACATACGATCTCCAATATGTTATTATATTTGTTTGATGCAATGCAATTTATAATAAGTCATGCCTTGGATGAACCCAATTCAACTCCTTATTTCCTCGTCCTACATACCTAGAATCCTCAGTTGGAAGTGAAATCTAATCATGTTTATGTTTGTGGCCTCAATATCTACATTTGGTTGAAGACTCTAGATTTTTTCTCATGGCTTTGTCTCTATCATCTTCTATATGGTTTCTTCTCCTTTACTGGGACTTCACGTTGGCTTTGCTACTATCGGTTACCAGTTGGTGTTCATTTTTTTAAAGAATTAGCAAATGTACTCCTTGCGATCTTTTCTTTCATACTTTGTTGATTTCTAGTACATTGTAAACCCTATATTAGGGTGATTATTCTCATATGGTATATCTATCTTTGAGCTAGATAGATCTTTCCTCTAATTTATTTTTATCTATATATGATATATGGTATCACAGATTTCTAATTTGGTAGTTTTTGCTTGGTATCTGCCTATTTTCACTATGTACTTCTAAGTTCAGCAATAAAAGTTTGTGTCTATGTCACTTTTATAAAAAAAATATATTAATATATGTATGTTATATTATATTATTTATTATTAATATTATATTATTTATATTAATATAAGTATAATTATATTATATAAAGAAAACATTACATAGAATGAAATGAGTACCCATGTTATCAATAATGGATATCCATTATGTCGAACTTAAAACATAATCAACATGTCTCAAGATATATAATATTTTGGAGAACGCGAGTACCCATGTTGCACAAAATGGATATATGTTATATCAAACTTTAAAAAAAATCTATAATATTATATATCATCTATTATATATTATATATTACATATTAAATATTATATATCATCTATTAGAGAGGGGGAAGGAGGGAGATAGGGATTGGTAGGGTGGGAGGGATAGAGGGAGGGAAAAATAGAGGGAAGGAGGGGCATAGGAGGGATAGGTATAAAGAGAGTTATGAAGGATGGGATGGGTAGGTGGAGAGTGGTAGGATAGGAGAGGTAGGTATAGATAGTGATAGGGAGAGAGGGAGGGGTAGTTGGAGAGAGGTAGTGTGTGTGTGAGGGGGAGAGGGAGGGATTGGTTGAGGGAGAGAAAGAGGGAAGGAGGGAGATAGGGTGTTGTAGGGTGGGAGGGATAAATGGAGTGAGATATATAGGGAAGGAGGGAGATAGGGAGTGGTAGGGTGGGAGGAATAAAGGGAGGGAGAGAAAGAGGGAAGGATAGAGATAGGGAGTGGTAGTGTGGGAGAGACAGAGGGAGGGAGATAAAGAGGGAAGGAGGGAGATAGGGAGTGGTAGGGTGGGAGGGAGATAGGGAGAGACAAAAAGAGGTAAGGAGGGAGGTAGAGAGAGGTAGGATAGGAAGCATAGGTATAAAGAGAGTCACAGAGAAAGGGAGGGATAGGTAAAGAGAGAGTTAGGGGTGAACAAAGGGGTAGGTGAAGAGAGGTAGGTGTAGTGTAGGAAATTGTGTACTTTTGTAATTTCACACTATGCTTCCATCCCCTCAATTAATTGGACTTAATTAAGCCTCCAATTGATCAAATTATGAATTGCAAAGCCTTATTATTCTCATTTTTTGGAAGGGAAACCTATATTAAACAATTTCCAACATTAATTAAATCACCTTGAAAATTAATTGTTCTAGACATAGGTCCTAATACCCATTTTCCCAATGGTGAATGGGTCCCCTTTATGTCTTAGAACCCAATTTTTAATATGTTTTTGGTGGTATTTTAATGATTGAAATTCAAGTTTCAAATGTTGTATTTTAGAATCTATTTTTGGGGAAATTAGGTAAACACCTATAAATACATAGTTATTTTATTAATTCAAAACATCTAGCATTAAGGAAACGTTTATAAGAGAAAATATTATTGTGAAGAGTATTGAAGAGAAGATTTATCAATCATGTATAGTAGCAATCAAGATCATATCATCATTTCAAATGTTCATATGTGTTCATGTCATGTTTTGGAGCTAACATTGTTATGTAGGTTTCAAGCATTCAAGCATCAAATCAATCAATCAATCAAACCAATTCATGCAATATCTGAACCTTAGAGTGATGTCTTTGACATCGATCCTCTAAGGGCAGCCATTAAGGGTTTGATGAGTTGTAACAAGAAATTATTCATTCATCAATTCCTTCATTTTGTCATTATTTCATTATAAAGGTTTAATTACAAAACATGGGTTTTGACTAAGGAAAACCCCCATTCACCAAAAAACAAACTTTTTTGCTTCTATTTTTGTATGTGTATATTTATAGGTGAAGATGGTCTAAAAGTTGATAAAAGGAGCATTTTTTTAAAAGTTGCATTTATTGTATACATTATTGTCAAGACACTGAAACTTAGATTAAGAATTTATTTCTGACTTTTTGACAGTAAGATCTGCATCAAGCTAAAGCTCAAGATATTGAACTAGATGACCCTAGAAGTTTAGAAAAACCCCTATGCAAACACCCATTTGACCTTGGGTGAATGAGTCCTTGTAGGAGTCTCAAAACCTACTTTTTGGAGCAGGTTTTCCATTCTCTGTACTTCTTAGATCTACCTATAAACTATCCTTTATGTTTCTGTTATCATATAAATTTGCATTTCAAGTGATAGATAATTCATTCATTTAGTTAATGTAATTTAAATAATTCCAAAACATTGAAAATCAGTCATTTCTATCATAAGAAATCAAGGATTTAGAAGATCCAAAAATAGGGTTGACTCACCTAAATTTTGAAAGTCAATCCTATCCTTTTTTGATATTCTCTCTTTCTAATAAAATTGAGGGATAGTGGTGTTTGAATCCTAGGCTATTTAATCATTCCATATTGATTTAAGTGATTCCTCCATTTTCCCTTTATTTCATTTTGGTGAACCCAACATTGTATATCATACATTTTGATTGGGAAGTATCTAAAATCATAAAAATTCAAAATTGCATTCAAAAAGATCTTTTTTCCCACTTTTTGTCATAAGTTTACATTCACATTAATCCAAAAATTATGGAAAACTTTTTGTTGCAAGATGGTGCGTCCCTTGTTATTCCTTGTGTAGCATGAGACTTAGGTTCATGACATGGCTTAACTGCCTCATGTGGATCTTGTATAAATCCAATAGTTGTATCAGGCATTGGCAGATTAATCATTTGGTGCAGCAAAAACCACCAATGCAACAATTGGTATTAGAGTTGAGGTCATAGGTTCGAACCCCTCACTTGTGCTGGGGAGGATTGTTACAAGATGGTGTGTCCCTTGGTCTTCCTTGCATAATGCCACACTTGGGTTCATGAGTACATGGCTTAACTGCTTCATGTGGGTCTTATATAAATATGGTTGTTGTATTGGGAATTGAAAGGTCAATCTTTTGGTACAATGACAACCACCAATGCAACACTTTTCATAGTGGAAAAAGTCTGGAACTTGAAATAGTGAACATAAATAGTAACTCAAACATTGCATATTTCATTTTCTAGAACCCTGAGCAAGGACCCATTCACCCTTGGGAAAATGTGTCCTTGTATAGGTGTCCTAAAAAATTTCTAGATACATTTTTGTCTCTATGTTTTCCTTCTATTTCTATTGATTAATCTATGCTTTCAAGTTCTAAAAAATAGTTATAGTATGTACAAGAAGAGTGACATTTGTTTGATTTGTTGCAAATTCATGGAAAATTTGTTGCATTTCAGTATAGAAATCATCAGATCTGTAGGACAATTGAGTTCATTTTTTAAATCATTTCATATTTTGGATAGATTATTTATCATTTTACATAAATAGAGGCATGTTTCCTTTTCAAAAATTTGGTTTTCATAGAGTATCACATGGATTGTATGATTCTATTTTCCCTACCTATGAACATAATAAAACCCTTAAAAATCATGTTATTTATCCTCATAATATCTATCACTTTTGTAAGAATGTTATAGCACAAGAGGATGCAAGCATAAACAATCATGGCAATCATAATTGTTCTTCTCCCGATACCTCTCCTATTTGTGATGAAGGCATATTTATGTTAGAAGATCCAATCATTGAGACTCATGAGAATCTTTTTTGTCCCTCTCTACCCACCCCACCCACTTGGGAGGATAATATGGTGCGAGAGGATGAGATCATTAATACGTTTATTAACAACACCTTGCCTAGTCTCTATTCATATCCCAACATCTCTCCCACTTGCAAGAATGTTTTAGTGAAAGAGAATGTAATTGTTGACAATCATGACAATCATAATTGTCCTACTCCAGATACCTCTCCTACTTGTGACAAATGTATCTTGGTGAAAGGAGATACTATTATTGAGAAACATGAGAATTTTATTTGTCCCCATTTGAATGCTTCTCCCATTTGGGAAGATATTGTACCAAATGAAGGTGATATCATAGATAAATTTATTTCAAAATATAGTATAGATGAAGAGGCTAAGTCAACTTGTGATCCCCCCTTATTAGAAAATCATAAACAAGAAGTCACATCTGCTAAAATTATGAATGCACAAGTATCCATTAGATCTCCCTTGATTATAGGACATCCAAACACTCCTTTTGGACCTCCTAAGAGTCCACTAATTATTGGACCTCCTAAGAGTCTTCTAATTGTACACATCTAAAAATGGTCACGGTCGATTGAACCTATTAATTAGTTAAATATGAATTATTTAATTAATGTTTCTTAAGTCTTCTACATATAAATAAATTTAATTATTTATTTATATTGTTCATTTTTCTAATTCTTATAAATTAATTAAATAAACAAACTTTATTTAATTAATGCTATATTCCTCTTAATTAATTAAATATATTTTACAATTTATTTACATTAATTATCAAAGTTTAAATTCTAAATTTAAATGATATTCTTCTTTCCACACTTAATTAAATAATTTCGATATTTAATTAAATCATTTTCCAAATTCCCACTTCTCTCACAAAAATTAAATATTCTTAATATTTAATTAAAAGGCTTTTTCCTTTTCTCATAATTAAATATTTACAATATTTAATTAAAGCCTTTTCACATTTCTCTCACACATAATTAAATATTTATTTATTTAATTATGAGAGACACCTTTCAAATTGTCTCTTCATTTTTTGTCTCTCAGAATTCCACCTCTTTTTCGAATTCTTGATCTCTCATTGTTCATTTCAACAGGTTTGAACTTGACCGTCGATCTGGGCCAATCGAATTCCTACCTTCGAAAATCTATAAATACAGCTCTTTCATGGGCTAAAAAAGACCTCAAATCTCATACTTTCATGTGTAGTTATTATAGTCGCAATCTTAGCAATTCATAGTATTTTAATTCAATAGTTCAATCTTGTAGATGCATATGCATTCATAATAATCTCATTCTCTCGAGTGCCATTCTATAAGCTGTGTTTGCACAACTGAGAGCAAACATATTGAAGCGAATCCTTGGATATAGAGGACAATGGAACGAATTTGAAGAAGCTACTGTCAAGAGTTTGCATTTACTTTATTTTATTTAGTTTTCTTCAATCTAATGTTTCATTGGTGTATTGGTTTAGTTTCAATTTAATTGACACATTCTAACATACACACTAATTATTAGATCATCCAAGTCATCTCCTAAGCCACTTCTTATCATAGGAGCACCTCAACACCAACCAAAACCTCTAGGACATATCTTAAATTTTGTAATCTACAACTCACTAGTAACAATGTTTCATAGAAACCAAGTTATAATACAATTTCTTATGCATGTAACATAAGAAAAAATAGGCAACCACAAACCATACCTACTTCATTATCACTCCCACAACCCATCTTACCTAGTGTTCCTCATTTTCCTTTGCAAAGTGGAAAGGAGTATGATTCAGTGGAATAACTTCATAAAACTCCCTCTAAGATCTCCCTTTGGGATTTGATTCAAGCATCACCCATTTACCATGGGATGCTTCAAAATTCTTTGCAACAAGTTATCATCCCTCCTAGTGTGCAAGCAAATGATGTGGTAGCTTTGATTGAGAATATGAGTTCACCTAAGTTAAATATTATCTTTCATCAAAGTGAATTAATTCCTTTAGAAGTACAAAATAAAAATGAGGCTTTGATGATAGTGGCTACAATTAATAGGTTCAGTATAAAATGTACTCTCATTGATAATGGATTAGCACTAAATTTTTGTAGTGTAAATCTTTTAGATAAGATAGGAGTGGACAAGACTAATATTCAACCAGATGGTTTGTCTATTTGTGGTTTTGACAATATGGTAAAACAAATGCTTAGTGTGATAAGATTTCCTATTCAAGTGGATATGATTACTTTAAAAACCCCTATTCATGTCATTCCTAATGATCTTTCATATAAAATTCTCTTGGGTAGACCATGGATTCATGCAATGAATGTAGTTCCTTCAATTTTACATCATTTACTGAAATACAGTTACAAAAACAAGATCTACATGGTAAAATTTGATCCTCAACCTAAGAGTTGTTTAAAAATTAAACCAGGAATGTAAAACACTCTTAAAAAATTGACAGAATCTACAAAAGTAGAACCAATGAAAGAATAAGAGCAAGAAAAGTGTTTTCCATCAATCATGAAACTATTGGATGATGATTGTAGTTCATTTGATTTAACACTTACATTCATGGGAGAATACAAGATTATACACAAATAAAGAAAACTGAAAGAAGCTAACATAATATCGACATAATCCAAGTCATCCAAAACATGTGAGTCCATAAATTTTAGCAAAGAAGAGGAAAACATAAATTATAAATCCACATATGATGAGTATGATCATGAGAAACCACCTTTTTGAAAAGAAATGAAAACACTTTATGGAAGAGGTTATGAGATTTTGAAACATTTTGACTATAGTGCAAAGGGATGTGGTGTTAAAGAATAAGGTATTCATGTCCCTATATAGCTTACTCATCAAGAACAAACAAGAGCTCTTGGATATTGTCCTTCAAAATAAATGAAAGCATCAAAGAAACATTCACTTATATAAATATCAACATGAAAAACACTCCTAGAAAAAAATTACATCATGGTCACGATAATGCTTCATTTTCAAACAAATGTCTTAATGATGATTGGGGTTCATTAGATTTTACACACTCCTTTAAGGGAGGGTACAAAACCTCACAATTTAAACCCAAAGAGTCTTGTGTATGTATGGCACCTGGTATAAGAAATAATTATCACTATCACAAAATAAAGGAACATCTTCTACTATTGATCAAGAGAGTACCATGTTGAGGCTTCTCCAAGCTCACTTGATATCTTTCCCTCAAGAAACATGAAAGAAATTCTACAAAAAAATCTGATTTTGTGCATATCATCAAGTGCATGGTTATTCAACTAATGAATGTAAGGATTTGAGTAATAAAATTAAACATTTTAAGGATTTTGGTGCTCTTCCTTATGTTCATGTACCGACATCATTTCATTGATATTTATTTTTATCCTATCGTGTTGCTCATCACTATGTGCCATTGGTAGCTTTCCATTCATGGTGGTGCAATATTAAGTGAAACTAGATTTATCTTGGTAGCAACATGATAGTCCTTGGTGGTTATATTTATCTTTATGCTTGGGGGGGAAATGATAACTTGTTTTGGGAGATGCATATTGTTTTCAAGGATCCCCTCTTCCTCTCTTTTTACTAAAATTACCAACATAGAAAGTATGTTGACATTTTAAGTGGGGGCATATTTTCCCTCACTCATTGTTTGCATGTTCCATTCTTAGTGATAATAGAATATATCTCTTAGGAAGTGTGTTCATGTAACATGTCTTCTTGGTGGTTCCATTAGGTTTGATGTCCTACAAGAGTGTGACCTTTCTTGGCATATGACATTCCTCTTGGTGGTAATGTTGTGGTTGTGCATTTCGTAAGGTGTGAACATTTTATTCCTCACCTATTCCTCTCTTGGTGGTGATGCCATGTTTGATGTTCCCTAAGGTGATACCTCTCATCTATTAATAAAAAATCCCTTTGATTATCTTTTCAACTTTATTACATTAAAAAGTTTCCATATTCCATGAGTGTCTAGCATAATAAAACTTGCTAGCCTTATGAAGCATGTTCATTTCGTGGCACCTTATCAAAGCTACGAGGGAGTATAAATTTTCATATGGCTGACATATGGGAGCCAGTAGACCCCACATGACTTTCCCATTTACCACCCTTTATGAGTACACACCTTGTAGACCTAGTGTGTGTTTCTCATCTTTTTATTAGGGTCTCACCTAGTGTATACCAGATTGCACTAGCCCTTGAGAGCATATTTTAATGGAAACTAAGAATAAGATAACTTGCTTTCCAATGGAGTGTTATGAGTGTATTTGATTGATGTGGAATAATGCAGCTTTCTAGTACTCCATCCTTTTACTTTTTGTATTAATTTTTACATTGTATGTTAGTGTATATAGTCTTGTTGCTTCATATCTTACATGCACATGTGTCCCTTTGTGCTTATGTTGGTTTTCCATGGGATCTTAGACCATGGGGAATTTTCCACCTACTTGATATTTTTCATCCTATCTCTCTAACATTTGTGCAGTTGGACCTCTCTTGACTTATTCGTCTACTTTAGTGTGAGTCTGAGCATAAGTTCATACACTCACTAAACTAGGGGCTAAATGTAGTGTGGAAATTGTATACCTTTACAATTTCACACTATGTTTGCATCCGCTCAATTAATTGGACTTAATTAAGCCTCCAACTGACCAAATTATGTATTCTAAAGCATTATTATTTTCATTTTATCAAAGGAAAACATATATTAAACAATTGCCAACACTAATTAAATGATCATGAAATTTGAGTTTCCTTGAATTAGGTCCTAAGATGACCCAATTTTTAATATGTTTTTGGTATAATTCCATTAATTCAAATTCAAGTTTCAAGTGTCAGATTTTAGAATCTATTTTTTGGTAAATTAGATAAACACCTATAAACACATAGTTGTTTTATCAATTCACAACATCTAGCATTATAAGGAAACCTTCATAAGATAAAATATTATTGTCAAGAGCATTAGAGATTATATTTATCAGTCATTTACAAGAGCAATCAAAATCCTATCATCATAAATAGGTTAATGTGTGTTCATGTCATGTTTTGGATCTAACACTATGATGTAGGTTTCAAGAATTCCAACATCAAATCAATCAATCAATTCAATTCATACAAGATCCAATCCTTAGAGTGATGTTTTTTACTTTAGTCCTCTAAGGGCAACCATTAAGGGTTGGGTGAGTTGTAACAAGCAAGTGTCCATTCATCAATTCCTTTATTTGGTCTATATTTCATTATCAAAGTTTAATTACCAAACATAGGGTTTGACTAAGGTAAACCTCCATTCACCAAAAAAAACTTTTTTTTTTTCTTCTCTCTTTGTATGTGTAGATTTACAGGTGAAAAAGGATTTAAAGTTAATAAAATGAACATTTTTGAAAAGCTGCATTTGTTTTCAACATTCTCATCAAGACATGGAAACTTGTCAATTTGAAGCTCAGATCTTGCTCTAAAGGACTCAATAAGTTGATAAAAACCCATGTGCAAAGAAACATTCACCCTTGGGTGAATGATTCATTGTAGGAGTCTCAAAAACCACTTTTTGGAGGAATTTTTCCATTCTTTGCACTTCCCAGGTTTGCCTCCAAACTATC
Source organism: Sequoiadendron giganteum (assembly GCA_007115665.2). Taxonomy (NCBI): domain Eukaryota; kingdom Viridiplantae; phylum Streptophyta; class Pinopsida; order Cupressales; family Cupressaceae; genus Sequoiadendron; species Sequoiadendron giganteum. The sequence goes on from CM021106.1 coordinate 266,221,842, forward strand.
ATTTTTATTTCTATTGTAATAGAACTTTTCATTTTAAGTGTTAGTTCATACAATTAATTTAGTCAATGCACTTTTAATAATTCCAAAAGATTGAAAATTAGTCATTTTTTTCATAAGAAAGCAGAGATCCAGAAGATCCAAAATGGGGTTGACTCGCCTCAAGGTTGAAAGTAAATTCTATGCTTTTGTGATCTTCTTCCTTTCTAATTAATCATTCCATATTTATTGAATTGATTCCATTTTTTCCATTTTTCAATAGGTATAGAGAGAGTTATGGAGAGAGAGAGGTAGGTGGAGAGAGGTTTTTTGTGTATATGTGTTTGAGAGGGAGTAATAGGTAAAGGTAGAGAAAGAGGGAAGGAGTTGTAGGGTAGGAGCTATAAAGAGAGGGAGAGAAAGAGGGAAGGAGGGAGATACAAAGTTATGGGGTGGAAGGAATAGAGGTATTGAGAGAAAGATGGAAGGAGGGAGATAGGGATTGGTAAGGTGTAAGGGGGAGAGAGGGAAGGAGGGAGACAAGGATTGGTAGGGTGGGAGGGAAATATGGACAAACAAAATGGGGGAAGGAGGGAGATAGAGAGAGGTAGGATAGGAGGGATAGGTAGAGATGTTTAGGGAGGAAGGGATGAGTAGGTGAAGAGATGTGGGGTAGGAGGGGTAGGTATAGAGAGAGTTAGGGAGAGAGGGAGGGGTAGGTGGAGAGATATTGCATGTGTGTTAGGGAGAGAGGGAGGGATAGGTGGATAGAGAGAAAGAGGGAAGGAGGGAGTTAGGGAGTGGTAGGTATTGAACATCCAAAATATTGAGAGGGGAGGTGAATCAGTATTCCATAAAACTATATTAGCATCCGTTTAAACATTATCTCAATTTTGACTGAATCAATAAGAAGAAACATAAAAACAAATAAATGTAACCATACACATGAACACTAGGATTTTTATATGGAAAACCCAATGAGGGAAAATCCACAGTGAGGGTTAACTTACAATAAATTATATCCAGATATAAAATATTATAGGGATCACTTCCAAGACTTGCTATCCTTAAAAGACTCACAGTTTGAGTACAAAGGATGGCTAACCGCCAAGATACAATGATAGTGGCTCACTACCAATAGATTGAACTAATAGGATACACATTCAATGTGTAGGTTTTAGTTCCAATGAAGCTTAAAATATGTATTGTCTCACATAGTAGTCGCTCAACAAAATTGCACTAATCACAATTGATAAAGCATTAAAGCTTAAATCTTCACACACCTTCTCCTCTTCTCATTTCACATTCACTCCACGTATCCACCTCCACCACTTCTACTCATCTCATTTTTCAAAATAACTTTTATATATACAAGCATATCTTAATCATCAATTAGGTTGACCTAATTAGATGAAAACAAAATAATAAAAACTTTCTTTGTTGGCACCATATATGATTTAAGCATTTTATCCATGTAGTGCATTATACCAAGTTGGCTAGCATCCATAAATCATATCTAGCCTTCATAAAGTATTTCATATGTTGAGTTAGCCAAGACTAGAACACAATTCTCCAAACCAAAAAATAATTCTCAACGAAAACAACCTCCAGATCTGAGAACACATTAATTTCCCATCATACTAAAAACATAGAGACTATTAATAAAACCACAACATATGAATGTTCACCTTAATACAATGTGGAGTCTCCCATACAAATTTCTTCTCACAATAAAAGATGTCTCAAGATCCAAGATATAGCTATCTAAATGAGTCAAGGAAACATGGTTAAGATAATAAAGTCATATAAGATCTTGTGGTAAATTCTAGACTCAAATACCAATATAGTGGTCCATCACAAGAGGGTATTACTAGTAGAGAACAATATCCTATAAACCAAGTAAAGTTACCATATATTTATCACCATGTTGACATCAATGACAACATAGGAAAAACCAACACAAACCATCCATACTTCATGCTCATGTTGCAAGGCTCCCAAAAATATCCCCCTTTGGCATTGATGGCAACATGCATGACAAATTTTTTTTACAACAACTGAATATTCTGAATACTCCCCTATTAAAAACTATTCTTCACCAAAATATTTTTCCTCTATCTCTCTATCTCTCTATCACTTTTTCTCTTTATCTCTCCCCCTTTGACATCAATGACAAAGGAAGGGGTCCAGTATATATGTATACACATCAAAATGTAACCAAAAATATATGAGCACATAATTGAATTAACATGAATAAGAACCTATGAGACTCTCCAGGATAGCCTTCCACAATGCTTTACCTTCTTCCCAAGAACCTTCTGCACTTATAGGAGTCTTGTAATATAAGTCAATCTTATTTAAGGACTCTACACCATCTGGTAAAGTATTGGAACAAAGATTAGTTTCTGATAATTCACCAATACAACCACGAGCATTGGAAACAAAAGTATGTCTAAGTTTAATCATGTCTCTAAGTGCCACAAACTTCTTGATAACATATGTCCTTTGATCCTGTAGAGAAGAATTTATCTTGAAGCTGCACAATATAGGACCACCTTTGATTATCTTTATCTTCTAGTAACCTGTATGTATCTACCTGAGTGCTCATCCGAGACTCACTCATCCTTATTTAATTTATTATATCCAGTGTACTACTTGACCAATCTAGGTAAAAATAAAGTAGTTCCTATGCCTCTTCTTCAAAAATTTGTACACTCTATAAATAATTCATCACTCGACTATGTGCATTCACACATTTTCCTTTGATATCTTCTAAATTTTCTTCATTAGACTTGATTCTAGCAGGAACTTCAAGTTCAAAGATGTAGACCTTCAAAGAATCAATCATGCCACATAGATTCTCCATAATAGAAATAGATGAATCAAAATTAGTACCGAGAATAACCTTATACAATTCTTCCAAAACTCTCTAAATATTTATCCTTTTATTCTAATGTTAAAGCTCACTTCCATTTGCAACTTCTTGTTGAACAAAATTCTTCCTTTTCTTCCCTATTCCGATCATGCTATCAGAGGTGCCTTCTACATTGAGATTCTTAGGGATTTCCAAAAGAATTTTAGCATAATTATCAACTTTAGCCTCTGAAAATTCATAATCCAATTCAGATATCTAATCTAACCTAGATTCAATTTCTTCCATGTGACAAAATTTGTAGACACAATAAAATTTATGCTTTCAGAGTACCTTTCAACAACACTTACTAGAATCCTAAACACTCTTCTCATCCTCATCTGAAATGTTCCAAAGAATGAATCAAGGGAAATCTCTTATGCATTTGAAATACCAAGATTTATCATGAAGTTCCTGATTTGATTGACAATAGGCACTGAATCTGACCATTCTATCCTTCCTATTACTGGTAACTCTCTCAAAAAGTAAAAGAGCAAACAAACAACCAAATTTCCATACCATAATGTATTCTTCTTACTCTTCCTAACTTCCTTTAAATTTTTCAAAAGATGTATACGAAGTAATTCACACAAGTCATAATCCATAACTCTTTTAACCATATCAACAATAATATGTATTGTAGCAGTAGAAACTATAAGGTCATTGCTAGGGATACAAACTTTATGACCGATGATGATAGCAACACACCTTATTAACAAATAATTAATTGACCTCAAATCAATCTCTTTCCCTTAAAAAATTGCATCGGTAACCTGAATTATCTCTTTCTCATCCATAACCTTCAATTTGGGAACTGGTTCAGATGAACACAAACCAGTTACATATTTAATAGATTCTCTGGTAATCAAATGTGCTTCATCAATCCATAGAGATTCATCATGAATTTTATTCAACACTATTCGAATATACTTCTCAAATTCAAACAAGGGAAGTTTCCTGCAAACATCCAACTTCTTCTCAACTAACACTGTGTAGGCATCATGGCTCTCTTTCAATTCACCTTCCAAAATCATGCTCAACTAAATTGACAACATCTCTCCTACCATACTATAAACAAATGCATAGATATCTTTTGTAGGAAACACTCTTAGAGGGATGCATGAGAATGCACCAATAGACTCTTTTGACACATTCCTCAAATATCTCTTCAAATGTACTTGCACTTTATCTACACTAATCATAACCTTTGAATTATCCATAGAAATAAAAATGAAAGTTTGTGCAAACAAGAATGCCTTTGTAAATTCCAACAAGAAATGTATAGTTATCCTACTTCTGATGCTCACTTCAAATCTACTTGATTTCTTCTTTAAATTCTAAAACTCTAAATTTCCTTTTAAGCTTCCTTTGCATGATTCTCCAAAATACACAAGCCTTTATGATTATCTAAATTTATTCCTTCCATTCTAAATGATTTTGCAATAAATTCATCAACATGCAGGTAAATTACCTTGAAAATTGTGTATGCCTACATTCTTTGAAATTCAACAAACTTCATTCTTCACACATGTGACTGAGAGAAATACCTTAATCTTGTTACCACATTGAATATAATTCTATCATGATATGACACAAGTATGGATGAGGGGGTTTATTATATTTTCTAATAATTTCTCCCCCTTAGCCACTAATTTTACTTAGAAATTGACGGGAGTATCTGCACCAGAGGTCGACATAGATAAGATTGATAATTTTGATTCCTTTCTCCAAATCCTTTTTATTTCCTTTCATGATTCTTCTAGATCAATGATTTGATTTTCATTGGATAATTATTTTTCTTTCTTCTATAGTTATTACCACGGTGTTCTAAATTGTTGCACTTACAACAAACAACATTCTTCTTTCCATTTTCCTTTTTATTCAACTGACCAACTTTATATCCATTATTCTTGCTCTTAGAACATTTTCCAAAGAATGATAAAGAATCATTCATTTTACTTTTCTAGTTCTTTGCCTTATGACCAAATTTCTTGTAGGAATAACAAACACAATCAAAAGATAAATGCCTTTTAGCATCAGTTTGCTTGACAAGAGTTTTTTCGTGATCCCTTCTTAGATCTTTGATTTTTCCATTTTTGTACTGAGTCTTCTTGCGAGTGGATTACTTTTCTTTATAACTCCGACCTTCCTCAAACCCTAAAACACTCTTATCCATTTCTAGTATTTGAGAAGTAATCAATCTTTCAAGCATCATCGAGCTTATTATTATTTTTTCTTCAAAACTTCTTTCCTTTTCTAGATCAGACCTCAAGATTTATGCATTCATCCATCTTCTTTTGAATTTCAATTTCTTGACATTCTTAAGTTATTTTCTTCTAATCCAATTGTTGCAGTAGGCTAGAGATAATTTCTTCTCCCTCAAATAATAGATCAAATGTTTCAATACTTTTACTCTACATCTTTTCAATGTAGTCAGTCAATTTTTTCAACTTTTCATTTAGATCTTCCATTTCTTCTAAATATTCGATAGAGACTACTTCTAGAGAAAACAATTTCTTATGCTCAAATTTTGGGATCTTCCTTAAGTTGTTAGGCTTCTTCCATGGAACCAATCTTTGATACCAATTGTTGAACATATGGAATACTGAGAGGGGGAGGGGGGGGGGGGTGAATCAGTATTCCATAAAACCATATTAAAATCCATTTAAACATTATCTCAATTTTGACTGAATAAGCAAGAATAAATAAATAAAAAATCAATGCAACCATACACATGAACACCAAGATTTTTTGTAGAAAACCCAATGAGGGAAAATCCACGGTGAGGGTTAACTCATAATATATTATATTTGGATACAAAATATTAAAGGGCTCACTACCAAGATTCACTATCCTTAAAAGGATCACAACTTGACTGCAAAAGATGGCTAATCGCCAAGATACAATGATAGTGGCTCACTGCTAATAGATTGAATTGAACTCATAGGATACACCTTCAATGTGAAGGATTCAGTTCCAATGAAGCTCAAAATATAAAGTACTATCTCACATAGTAGTCACTCAAAAAAAATGCACTGATAAAAAATGATAAAGCATTTAAGCTCAGATCTTCACACACATTTTCCTCTTTCCATTTCACATTCACTCCATGTATCCACCTCCACCACTCCTACTTATCTCATTCATAAAACTTATATATATACAAGCATATCTTAATCATCAATTAGGTTGAAATAATTAGATGAAAATAAAGCAATGAAAACTTTCTTTGTTGGCACCATATATGATTTAAGAATTTTATCCATGTAGTACATTATACCAAGTCCACTAACATCCATAAATTATAACTAGTCTTCATAAAGTATTGCATATGCTGAGTCAATGAAGACTAGAACACAATTCTCCAAACCAAGAAATAATCCTCAAAGAAAATAGCTTTTGGATCTAAGAACACATTAATTTCCCATGATACTACCAACATAGAGACTATCAAAAAAACCACAACATATGAATATTCACCTTAATAGAATGAAAAGTACCCTACACAAATTTGTGCTAAAAAAAAAAGACATCTCAAGATCCAAGATATAATTGTTTGAATGAGTCAAGAAAACATGGTTAAGAGAATAGATTCATATTAGATCTTGCAGTAATTTTTGGACTCAAATACCAATACATTGATCCATCACAAGAGGGTATTAACGATGAAGAATAGCATTCGGTAAACCAAGTAAACTTCCCATATAGTTATCACCATGTTGACATCAATAACAACATAGGAAAAACCAACACAAACCATCCATACTTCATGCTCATGTTGCAAGGCTCCCAACAGTAGGGTGGGAGATAGGTAAAAAGAGAGTTAGGGATCAAGGAAGGGGTAGGTGGAGAGAGAGGAGAAAGGGAGTTGTAGGGAAATATATGTAAAGGGAGGGAGAGAAAGATGGAATATAATATATTATATTATTATGTATATAATACTATATTTATATTATATTATATTATATATTATATATATTATAAATAATAATATTTTATATTACATTATATTATATATATTATCTTAGAATTATTATATTATATATTATATATTTATTATATTTAATTTAATATTAATATTATAACATATTAAATTTAAATATATACTAATTTTATATATTTATATTTCTCGTTTTAAGAAACCAATATCCATTTCATATAGAATTGTAGTGTAGGAAAATTCACACTCTTGTATTTTCACACTTTTTTGGGTTCACCTTGCTTTGTTTATCCTTATTTATGCCTTTATTGGTCCTATTTTGCATCCACACACCTAATAAATTATATCTTTTGATGGCTAATCTTGAAAAACATCAAAGGGTAAATGATAATTTAATGATTTTGGGTTGTGTCCTTGTTTTTTGGACTAGCACTAAAAAACCACCTAGGGCATCTTTTTCCTCCAAAGGTCTTGGGACCCTAATTTCAAAATCATCCTAAAAGGTACCCTTTTTGGAGTCTGTGCCTCGAGTTTCAAGCCTTGAGACTAAGATGCCACCTAGGGCATCTTAGTCCCCCTTAAGTTATTTCTAGGATTTAAATTCAATTCTTGGTAGGATTTAGCCTTCTTGAATTAATGATTTCATATGTAGGCTTGTTGTGGTGTAATTTCAAGATATTAAGCATGGATAAGTATAAATAGAAGGTTCTTTCACTCATTTTCACCTAATACTTTTGTGAGAGCATTCATAACAGAAAAATGGAGTTCACAAGAGCATTCAAGAGCAATTCATCAAGCATTTGGAGCCATCATCAAGATTCAAGCATCATGTAAAAGATATTATTGCATAATGTGTGTTTTCTAGCTAATATTTGTGATTTAGGGTTTTGATTCAAGCAAGCAATTCAAGTCAAGATCTATCAAGAATTCAAGATCTACATTCAATCTAGCTACTTCACACAAGTTTGTAGATTCCATAACAAGGGTTTGGTGAGTTGAAACAGAGCACTTTGTTCACTCATTATTTCCCTTCATTATTCCATTTCATTCCAAGGTTTAATTAACAACAAGTGGTTTGACAAAGGTGAGCCCCCATTTACTAACAAATAAACAAGTTTTTCCTCTCTTGTATGTTTGTGTTTGCAAATTTAGGTTGAAGACTTGAAGATCATTTGAAGTGCAAAGTTGTAATGTTGCAAAGTTGCATTATAAAGTTCTCATCTTCACAAAAAGTCACCTGTAGGCTAGATCTACAAGTTTCAAGACCTGAGATATGAGAAGAAGGAATTGAAAAACTTGGACGCTCGGATCACATTCTAAAATTGAAGAAATTTAGATTAGGACTAAGAAGATAGTAAGGGCATCTTAGTCCTCCCAGAGGTATTTCATAGAGATTATTTTGGATATTATTCTGATATTCGAAGATTTTGTGTTTTCCTCAAAAAATAATAGTGGGACTAAGAAGACAGTAAGGGAATCTTAGTCCTCCCTAACATATTTTGACAACAATTTTTCATTTCTAGAACCCTTATCACACTTCCAAACTTCCTAGGTACATACATCCTAACTTGCTATTACTTAATTTTTTCATTTGCACTCATTATTTGGCTTGCATTACTAGATTTTATGAGTTGAATATCAAGTTATCTTTTCCAAGCTTTTGATTGGTGGTGAACCATTTGAAGCCTAAGGAATCTTTCTAGGTCCCCCTTATTGAGATTTGAATCACCTTTGTTTTGATAGTCAATCTAATTTGGGATCCTAAACTTCCTTGAATGAACCATCCCCTGATAATAAAAATGGAAAATCAAGGATTAGGGATTCCTTTCTTGTATTTTGATTCCCCTTTCCACATCAATTTTTCCAAAGGTTGATTTTGGTGAACATGACATTTTGGGCATTTATTTTCTGATTTGGAGTTCACTAAGGTCCTAGAACTAGGTTGCATTCATTCTTGCATTGTATCTTTCATTAGAGAAAGTACATATAGAATTTCTCACAATTTCTTTAGTGAAAGTGCATATAGGTTAAATTTTTTCTTTCTTGCATCATCTTATCTCATTGAAAAACTGAAAATTGCACTGCCAATTATTCTAATTGCATTTAGGAACATTGTTATTGCATTCAAAAATTGACATCCAACCTTGCATTCAATTTCTTGTCATTAGTTACTTTTTCTTCCATTCATTTGCACACTTTTCTATTTCTAAACATCAAGTCCCTGGGTAGGCAACCTAGAAACACTATAAACAATCTAGATTTTTTTGTTTTTCTAAAAAATCCTCTACTAGAACTAAAACACCCTTATTGGCGTCTCAGTCCTTTTGTGGTTTTTTGGCTCAGAATCCTATCTAGGTTTGCATTTTGTTCTAATTTTTGGAACCTCAAAATATCATAAGTAGGACCAATATTCCCTTGCTAGTGTCTTAGTCCCTGTTGACTTTCAAGTTGCAGTTTTTAGGGTTTAAATCTTCTTTTCAATGATTTTGTTTACTATCATTGGTTACCTATTTCAGTGGATTGACCTTCTATTTCATTAATTTTACTAAATCTAGCTTAAAGTGGTTCATTTCATGCATTCCTTCATTCCGAATTTGCATTCACAACATTTCATTGCATAGTGTAATTAGTAAATTACCTTGTTTGAAATCTAAAAATTACATTTATACATTTCGTTTTGGGCCTTTCCATTGCATTTTGAGTTTGCATAGATTACTTCTCACAAATGTTTATATTGGTCTTTTCCAAGTTTGAAAAGAAAAATTTAGTCAATAATCTCTTTATTCATTCATCCAATGCATTCCATAGTTATGAGAGTCTCTTAGCACAAGAGAGTGAAAATAGTGATGTTGGCCCTAAACATACATCCCCTCTTATCTCTCCCAATTGTGGGAATGATGTCATAGAAGTTGAAATCATAGAAAATATTGATAATCATAGTTTTTCTTCTCCCTATACCTCTCCTTTTAGTGATGAAGGTATCTTTGTGAAATAAGATGCAATCATTGAGAATCGTGAAGCTCTTTCTTGTCCTTCACCTTGTCCCCTTTGGGAAGATATTACATCACAAGAAAATGAGATCATAGACACATTCCTAAACATTACCTTACCTAATTTCCATTCCCATTTTCCTTGTGAGAATGATTTAGTGGAAGATGAGATAGTAAATGACGAGGATATGCTGGTGTTATATGAGTAAACCTTTAAAGTCTATAACAACCCTCTTTATGATCCTTCCCCTACCTATCCTATTTTGGAAGACATTAGGGAATAGAGGCATGAAATCATAAATGATCATAAAAATTATACTTCTCCTTCTCCTAGCATCTCTCCTAGTTGTGAAGAAGATATTTGATCAATAAAACTCATGAGAATCTTAGTTGTCCCTCTTCACCTAAGGAAACCTTTATTGAGAAAGATAATTCAACCATTTATCATTCCCTTAATTGTGATGAAGTAATTTTGGAAGAACCAATCCTTGAATGTCAAGAACATTTGGTTTGTAGTTCTCCTAAACACTCTCCTCCTAGGGAGAATATCATGGTGAAATAAAATGACAACAATAGTATTGTGTCCTCCTTAGGTGATGGTAAAAAGGTGATTCTTGATTTCCCTTTATTGGAAATACATCAAACCAAGACCATTGAGGTTATGAACATGATAAAGTTTTTGTTAGATCCCCTTTGGTTAATGGACCTCTGACATACCCTATGTGACATCCTAAGAATCTTCTAATTCTTTACCCCCCTCATAATTACCACAAATTTAAAACAAACCTATCCTTATCCTTGAATCACCTAAGAAAAATGTGTTGCAACAATCAAGTTATAATACCATTTCTCATACATATAACATAAGAAACAATCTACAACCAAGACAAACACCTTCAACATCCCTCCCATTGCCTAACCATATCTTAATGGGTCCTCCTCGTTTTCCTCCACAAAGTGGAAATGAGTATGATCTTGTTGAACAACTTAAGAATTCTCCTGCTAAGATATCATTGTGGGACCTTATTCAAGCCCCCCCTCACTATCATAACATGGTTCAAAATTCCTTACAACAAGTTACTATCCCTTATAGTGCACAACTGAATGACATATCAAACATGATTCAAGGACTGAATGCTAACATCGTTTTCCACCAAAGTGAACTCCCCCCTTTGGAAGTGTAAAATAGAAATGAAGCACTCATTATAATATCTATTCAAAAGATATTAGGGATTAAGAAAACCCTTTTTGACAATGGCTCATCCCTTAATGTGTGTAGTGTAACCCTTTTGGATAGTCTTGGCATAAATAAATCAAAAATTTGACCTGATTCTTTATCTATTAAGGGATTTGAAAATGTAGGAAAGCAACTATTTAGAGTGATCACTTTACCTATTATAGTTGGAAAGGCTACCTTACAAACTCCTATTCAAGTTATGCCTCATGATATTTCATATAATCTTCTTTTGGGAAGGCCTTAGATCCATGAAATGAATGGGGTTCCCTCTACCCTTCATCATAAAATAAATTATGTCTACAATAACAAAGTGTACACACTCAAAGCCGACCTTGAACCCAATAGTTTCTTCAACATTGAGAAAAAAAAAACAGAATCATTTGAAAACATTATCACCAACTACATAAGTAGAACACATGCACCAGAAAGAAAATCACATTGAGGAAGTCATGAAATTGTTGGAAGATGATTGGGTTTTGTTATATTTCACACCTTCATTCATAGGAGAATACAAAATAAACAGCAATAGTGAAGAACAAAAAGGGAAAACAATAATTTCAACACAACAAGAGCTTACACAAGGTGAATCTTCAACATGCAACAATTACACAATTAATTTTGACATAAACAATTATGAGCCACCATCAAATCTGAAAGAGATGAAGAAGCTCTATGGAAAATGTTATGAGCTTATTAAACAACTGGGATATAGTGGAAAATGACATGGTGCTCAAGAACAAGGTAATTGTGTCCCTAAAAATCCTTACACACAAGAAATAACTCATGGTCTTGCCTATTATCCCTCGAAAGAAATAAGCAAGCCTTCACTCAATATCAACACTATTACAAATGATTCCTCTAAGCCAACTTTAACAATAGTGCATCCTGAATTGATAGACATTAGTGGTCTTGATTGTTATCCTTTGAAAGAAACAAAGAAATCCTTGCTTAACATCAATTTCATCATGCAAAACACTTATGATTCGAATTATGTAGATTTCACATCTTCCTTTAAAGAAGACAACAAAATATCACAATCTAAAGAGTCATGTGTAGGTATGACACCTTGTACTAAGCAAGAGATAACTTTTTCGCAAAATAAAGCAATATCTACCATTGATCAAGAGGGTATCATGTCGAGACTCCTCCAAGATTATTTGATATCTCTCCCTCCAAGAACACGAAAGAAATTTTACTACAAGAATTCATTTTTTTCATATCATGGAGTTCATGGTCATGCTACTAATGAATGTAAGGCTTTAATTGATAAAATCGAACATCTTAAGGAGTGTGATGCTCTTCCTTGTGTTGAAGAATCTAATTCCTCTAATTGATACTAATTTTTTACACGAGCATGTTTCTTGTCAATCATTTCAGCTCATCCTTGTCTAGCACTAAGTGGGGGCAAGGAGTTAGGTAGCCTTCTACTCATATGCCACCTATTGTTTCTCCTTTTGGCTAGTTGATCACCTTTCATGTATATATAATAGAAATCTTGGGATGTGGATGACATACCTTAAGTTGGCTCACATGTGACATAATTATTCATGATGTAGTTCGATTCAAAAACATATGACTTGCCATAGGGATTTCCAAATAAGCCTCTCATGTATTCTTCCACTTTAAAGAAATTCCTCATAGAAATGGTGTTAGCAACCTCTTTAATATGGGGGAATACATTAACACTCATGTTTCATTGTGAGATTTTATTTCTTCTTACGATGTGTCCTTATCTTGGTGGTGTCATTAGGTTTGATTTTTCCTCTCTTGGGGATGTTAAGCACAATGTTACCTAAGACAAGACCTTACATTTGTCCTCTCTTGGAGATGTTAAGCACAATATTCCATAAGAAAGGAACTTGCATGAACTAAGCAAAATCCCTTCGAGCATCCCTCTTTTTTATTGTGTTGCATTTTTGTACCTTATTAAAGTCATGGGGGTATGGCTTTGATATGGTTCCTTAGGGCTCACCTAGTGGGAAACTAGCTTCACTAGCCTTGGTGAGAGTGCATTTTATTTTTGTCCTTATGTTAGTCATGGGGGTATGACTTTGATATGAATCTCTTGGGGCTCACCTAATGGACAACTAGCTTCACTAGCCCTTGTGAGCATGCATTTTTTTTTGCATATTTGAAAGTGTGTTCCACTTGTAAACCATTTTTGGACAAACAACCTTGACCCGGTCCACAATGTGTTGGATGGCCATTCAAAACTTGATCCATAACATTTTTATTTTTTTCATTTTTTCTATCATTGATGGTGTATGTTGGCGATCTAGTTATGGCTTCATATATCATTCACAAGTGTGTTACTTTGTGCCTATGTTGGTCTGTCATAGGATCTTAATCCTGGGGGCTTTGCCACCCTTTTGGTTATGGTCATCCTATCCTACTAGCACTCTTACATTTGAACCCCTCTTGATTTTGTGGTTGACTACTTTAGTGTGAGTTTGAAGAAAGTTCATTCTCTCACTAAAGTGGGGGCTAAATGTAGTGTGGGAAGATGCATACCCTTGCATTTTCACACTTTTTTGGGCCCACATTGCTTTGTTTATCCTTATTTATTGGTTAATTGGTCCTATTTTGCATCCAAAATCCTAATAAATGATATCTTTTTATAGATAATCCCAACAAACATCAAAGGGTAAATGATAATTTACTGATTTTAGGTTGTGTTTTCTTGATTTTTCGACTGGGACTAAAACACTACCTTAGGCGTCTTTGTCCTCCAAAGGTCTTGGGACCTTGATTTCAAAAGCACATTAAAAGGCACCCTTTTTGGAGTTTGTGCCCTCAATTTCAAGCCTTGGGACTAAGACGCAACATAAGGTGTCTTAGTCCCCCTTAAGTTATTTTTGGGATTTAATTTCAAATCCTCGCATGATTTAGCCTCCTTTAAATAATGATTTCATATGTTGGCTTGTTGTGGTGTAATTTTGGGATATTAAGCATGGATAAATATAAATACAAGGTTATTTCACTCATTTTCACCTAAGACTTTTGTGAGAGAATTCATAATAGAAAATTTGAGTTCACAAGAGAATTTAAGAGTGATTCATCAAGAATTTGGAGCCATCATCAAGATTCAAGCATCATGTCAAAGATATTCTTGCATCCTGTGTGTTTTTGAGCTAACATTTATGATGTAGGGTTTTGATTCAAGCAAGCAATTCAAGTCAAGATCTATCAAGCATTCAAGATCTACATTCAAGCTATCCATTTCACACAAGTTTGTAGATTTTATAACAAGGGTTTTGTGTGTTACAACATAACACTTTTTTCATTCATCATTTCCATTCATTATTCCATTTTGTTCCAAGGTTTACTTAACATAAAGGGTTTGACCAAGGCAAGCCCCCATTTACTAACAAATCAACAAGTTTTTACTCTCTTGTATGTTTATGTTTATAGATTTAGGTTGATAACTTGAAGTTCATTTGAAATGAAAAGTTATAAATTTACAAAGCTGCATTGCGAAGTTTTCATCTTCACGAAAAGTCACCTACAGGCCAGATCTAGAAGTTTTAGGACCCGAGATCTAAGAAGAAGGAAGTTCAGACCTTGTACCTTAGGATCACATTTCAAAATTGCCAAAATTCAGATTAGGACTAATAAGATAGTAAGGGCATCTTAGTCCTCCCAGAGGTATTTCATAGAGATTCTTTCAGATTCTATTATGATATTTGAAGATTATATGTTTTCCTCATAAAATAGTAATGAGACTAAGAAGATAGTAGGGGCGTCTTAGTCCTCCCTAGCATATTTTGATAGAATTTTCGCATTTCCAGAGCTCGTATCACATTTCCAGACTTCCCATGTACATACATCCTAACTTGTTGTCACTTAATTTTATCATTTGCACTCATTATTTGGCTTGCATTACTATATTTTGCGAGTTGAATATCAAGTTGTATTTTCCAAGATTTTTCTTGGTGGTGAACCCTTCAAAGCCTAAGTAATCTTCCTAGGTCTCCCTTGTTGAGAAATGACTCACCTTTGTGTTGATAGTCAATCCAATTTGGGATCCTAGGCTTCCTTGAATGAACCATCTCTCAACAATAAAAAGGGAAAATTGATGATTAGGGATTCCTTTCTTGTATTGTGAGTCTTGTTTCCACATAATTTTTCCCAACGGCTCAAGAATATCCACTTTTAGCTTTAAAAAATGGATATACATTTCTATTGGATATCCAATAATAATGTATATCTATTATTCTTCATTATTGCTTTGGTATTTGGCTTGTGGGTGACTAACCTAAGAATTCAACATCTGCAACATGTTTACAAGGGTTACAAGAGTTTTTTTAACTTCACCCTTCATGTTGATGATTTTTTTTCATCTAATTTTGATGAGAAAAAGGGGTTATTCAACAAATTGACAACATTCTATTGATATAAGATATACTTTATTTTCAATTTAATAAGTAATTATTATTGATTTTGTACATGCACTATGTGTAAATTCTTGATTGATAGACTAATTGAAAAACATCTATAACTTTTAAATGGTTATACATTTTTTGAATCTGAGGGATGCGTTATACACTATGCTTCACAAATTATAGTTTTAAAAATGAAATTTATTTTCATAATTTTTTGATCAAGTTACGGTGGTCAGACAAATGGTTTCATTATTTTTAAAAATTGCTACTAGAAACTAATCATTTACATGCAAAAAAATTACAAGAAAAATATGTGTCACATCAAGGCATGTGTCATCCACTTATATTGAAAGACTCAAAAATATTACTTTTGCTCCCAATTCAAGTGGCCAAACAAACACCTATATTTTATTTTATTTCCTAAAAGTTTAATACTGCTGCATTGAAATCTCAAAATTTCACCAAATAGATTTACTTTTTTCTAAAAAAATACTAGTATATTAGAAACTACATTCAATTTCCTACAAATGTTTTTCTTACATATTTTTTAAATTATGTTAATAACCTATTCAAATTTTTATGTCAAGTTGCCTAACTCTATTTTTCTAAATATCCATTGCCATTTAAAGGCCTAGTTTTGACCCCCATGACCCCACACTGACCCCTATGTCTCTCTCCCTATCCCTCTAGATATTTATTTATCACTCTTCCTCTCCCCTATCCCTCTCTGTATATTGATATATCTCTTACTATCTCTATCCCACTTTAAACCTCACTCTATCCATTTTCTACCTCTATCTATCTATATTTTTATATCTCTCCCTATCCCTCTCTATATTTATATATGTATATATATCCCTCCCTCCTCCCACCTCTACTCTCTCTCTCATATCTCTCTCTCTCTCCCTCTCTCTCCCTCTCTCTCCCTTTAGATATATATCTCCCTCTCCCTCTCTATAGACATATCTCTCTACCTCTCCCTCTTTGTCCCCTTCCTTCTTTACTTCTATTTATCACAACTCTATCTCTCCCTCTATAAAATTATCCATCTACCTCTCCCTCCATTCCTCCTTTCCTTTTTATTTATCTCTCACTCTGACCTCTCTCTCTATCCCTTTATATATAGATCTATCTCCCCCCCTTTTCCTATCTCTCTCTCCCTAGAGCTTTATATCTATCTATATACCTCTCCCTTCATCAATCCTTCCCTCTCATTTTCCCATTTTAGACCTATATATATCTCTACCTCTACCTCTCCCTCTCTCTCCTTGCAACTTTATCTTTCTCTACTTGTAACTTTATTTCTCTACCCCTCAATACCTCTTTCTCTCTATCTCTACCTCTCTCTATTTTGTTGTCTCTCTAGACCAATATATCTACTTGTCCCTCCCTCCTTCCTTCCCTCTCACTACCTCTCCCTCCCTTCCTCCTTCCCTCTCTACTCTTTATATCACTTCTCTCTCTGTCTCCCTCTCCCCCTCTCTCCCCCTCCCCCTCTCTTTATACATCTATCTCTATCTCTCTCACTCTCTCTATTTTTCTCCCTCCCTCCATCTCTCTCTCTCCCTCAAACTTTTCCCTCTCTCACACCCTCTCTAACTCTCCCCATTTATCATTCTCTCCCTATTATAACTCTTAAATTAGGTTATAACATGAGCATGTTTGTTTTAATCATAAATATTAGTTAGAATGCATAGGAATCCCATGATTTATGATCCAAAATCTCTATTTTTCTATAATAATTAATTTATCTGACATAGAAATACTATTTTCATGGTTTTGAGAAATATCAGTTATTATTTAAGAACCATCACATTTTTTGTTTTGTTAATGTAGAATAACTAAATTACCTTTCTCAGACTAAAATTGAATCTATGAAATAATATTTTCATGTTCCTAGTGTTCAAATGACAATTATCATTTTTTTTGTTTGAAATTGATTATCTACATGTAATGGGGTGAAATAGGATCTAAGATAAACACCCTAACAAAAATAAATGATTTCACCTTAAACATGAAGGGACACAAATTAACCAAGAGACCGTGCTTGGCTATTATTGTCAAGGGAGATTTAAATGGGATGGTTAGGATTTTTATCCCTTTTTGTTGTGGGGTGTGTAATGAGGGTATGTGAAGGATTATCATGGAAAAATAAGCCGTTAAGTGGAGATGAAAATTGCGAAAATCAGAGTTAGGTAACTTGACGTAAAAAAATGAATAAGTTATCTATATTATTTCAAAATTATATTTCAAAAATATGTATGAATAGAATCTATAGAAAATTGAATGCCGTTTCTAAACTACTAGGTTTGTTTTAAAAAAAAAACTATTTGGTGAAAATTTGAAATTTCAATGCAGTAAGTAGTACTTAAATTTCAGGGAAAAAATAAGAAGTAGGTGTCTATCTGATCACCCTAACCACAATAAAATTATAATATTTTTTTATAAGATTTTAGATATAAGTAGAGAAATTGTGTCCCAATGTGATGCATATTTTTTGTATTTTTTTTCAAATAAATAATTAATTATGAATTTTTTATTACAACTTTTAAAAAATATAAAAACTCGTATGGCTGACCACCTTAACTTGGTCAAATCTTCATGAAATTCCATTTTAGTTTTTTTATTCTATAGTATGCAAATCATAGAATGTGACACATGTTTCAGATTCAAAAAATGTGATACTATTTGAAACCTATATATGTTTTTAAATAAGCCTATCAATTAGGACTTTAGTCATTATTTAAATAGAAAATGAATAATAATTATTTATTAAATTCAAAGTAAAGTATAATTTATATTAGTGGAAAGCTGAGAATATTCTTTAAAAACCCTTTTCGTTTCATCAATTTTGGGTAAAAAAAAGTCATCAGGCACATGGGCCATCATATCACTTACATATCACCACTTTATGGCCCATCATGATCCTGCACATACCCATGATTGATAGGAAGAGATGTGTGAGAATAGGTGAATTAGTATTAAAGTGAATAACTAATAAAAAAAATTCAAATTATAAAATAAAAGGAAAAAAATAGAAGACATATATGGAGAGTGTAGATACATAGGAAGTTGATATTCAAATCTAGAGAAAAATTTTTAGGATAGGGGTGTTGGGTGCCCTAGTCTAGAAGTGTTGAATTCTAGGGTTTTAGATCCTACATAGGTGTAATCATGTCAAAAGGTCTTTGACAACTGAGATGTGGTTCCAAAGTATGATAATGTGTGAATAATTAACTTGCCCTAATTTTTTGATCATAATACCATAAATTTTTGAATTAGGGTTTTGAAGCCTTGATATCTCAAATCTACTTTAATCAGTATCAAACTTGTTTTATCAGAGAAATATCTAAGATCTATCAAGTGCATTAACCTAGATCTATCTTTCCTTCATTGGACTCAACATTATAACACAAACCAACTAGGGTTTAATGATTAGCTAGCTACCTCAAAGGAGACTTAATATTCCAAGGTTTGTTTTTTTTATGTTTCAAAGAGGGGAAATTGTGTGTTTTAATTAACTAGCTGACATAAACATTAGATTTGAAATAAAATTTATCACATATACAAAAATGAAAAATGACAAAAACAAGTACAAATATAGAATGAGTAGACAAAGGGGTACCTATGTATAAAATTTAAGCTTGAATTGAAGGGACAAGGGTGAGGGCACTCTTTTCTAGAATTGAGGATTTTAGAATGCTTGAAATAGGGTTCTTAAGGTATAGGTATTCTCTACACCTTTTTGTAACTTGTTGATGAATATTCCGAGTCTAATTCGCACACATGGAAAGAGAGGGAAAGGTTGTATTGTATATGAGTTTTCCTCAGTCAAACCCTATTTTTGGTGTTCCATCCTCTATAAAATTAAATTACAATTTATAAAGAATGCTTACCCAAGGTCGTGAAGAGGTAAAATCAAATAATAAAATACTATCATAAAAAAATGATAATTTATAATGTTACCTTAGGTATGAAACCTCTATTTAAGTAATGCCAAACCATAAGTTGGCACACAAATTTGATTTATGGATGACTGGATTTCCTTGATGAATTGGAAGGGTTTAGTTCACAAAACATAGTAGATTTTTATAGCTAACATGTAGATTAAAAACCATATACATCTTCATAATAAAGTCATAATTTAATGTCTAGTTATTCAAATGAGAGGGAAAATTTATTAATATGTGCATCCCAATTGATTTTATTTGACATAGGCCAACATGGGTTCATGTTAATACACACAAGGATGACACTCAAAATGATAAACATTAAAATAGTAAATCCTTAGGACTAGGGTGGCCAGACCCTAGTCCAAGTATTTTTAGCCAAAATCCTTGAGATGAGGATTTTGATGTATTTCCAAACTTGGCCCTAAAATGAATAAATTATCAATATAATTAATTGTATATGGAATATAGGGTGTCAATATAGTGTGAAATTATCAAGGGTGACAATTTACGATGCTATAGTTGTAACATGCAAAATAGACAAAGAGAGAATGGTTGTGTCATATAGGGACTTGCCTTGGTCAGACCCCATTTTGTTGTTTCCACCCCTAGAATAGATATGATAATTGATGATAAAGAGTGTAAGCTCTAGAGGAATAGAGGAAAAATAATAAATGTGAATGATAATGAACACAATTTGAAATTACAAATCTGATATAAATCCCTTATTAGACTGATGTTAGTTTACTCACCCAACACAAGAAGAAGTAGGAGGATGCTTGTAGATTTTGCAAGTGTTAGTGTACATAATAATAATAAATATTGTCATCAAACATCTTATAATCCATGAACATAAATTTTATGTTGTGTTATGGACTAATTGATTATTATTGTGCCTTTGACATTTTTCTCAAGTTTTGTTTCTGATATTGCCTGAAATTATTTGTAGGATAGGGGTGTTGGGTGCCCTATTCTAGAAGTGTTGAATTCTAGGGTTTTAGATCCTACATAGGTGTAATCATGTCAAAAGGTCTTTGACAACTGAGATGTGGTTCCAAAGTATGATAATGTGTGAATAATTAACTTGCCCTAATTTTTTGATCATAATACCATAAATTTTTGAATTAGGGTTTTGAAGCCTTGATATCTCAAATCTACTTTAATCAGTATCAAACTTGTTTTATCAGAGAAATATCTAAGATCTATCAAGTGCATTAACCTAGATCTATCTTTCCTTCATTGGACTCAACATTATAACACAAACCAACTAGGGTTTAATGATTAGCTAGCTACCTCAAAGGAGAGTTAATATTCCAAGGTTTATTTTTTTTATGTTTCAAAGAGGGGAAATTGTGTGTTTTAATTAACTAGTTGACATAAACATTAGATTTGAAAATAAAATTTATCACATATACAAAAATGAAAAATGACAAAAACAAGTACAAATATAGAATGAGTAGACAAAGGGGCTCCTATGTATAAAATTTAAGCTTCAATTGAAGGGACAAGGGTGAGGGCACTCTTTTCTAGAATTGAGGATTTTAGAATGATTGAAATAGGGTTCTTAAGGTATAGGTATTCTCTACACTTTTTTGTAACTTGTTGATGAATATTCCGAGTCTAATTTGCACACATGGAAAGAGAGGGAAAGGTTGTATGGTATATGAGTTTTCCTCAGTCAAACCCTATTTTTGGTGTTCCATCCTCTATAAAATTAAATTACAATTTATAAAGAATGCTTACCCAAGGTCATGAAGAGGTAAAATCAAATAATAAAATACTATAATAAAAAAATGATAATTTATAATGTTACCTTAAGTATGAAACCTCTATTTAAGTAATGCCAAACCATAAGTTGGCACACAAATTTGATTTATGGATGATTGGATTTCCTTGATGAATTGGAAGGGTTTAGTTCACAAAACATAGTATATTTTTATAGCTAACATGTAGATTAAAAACCATATACATCTTCATAATAAAGTCATAATTTAATGTCTAGTTATTCAAATGAGAGGGAAAATTTATTAATATGTGCATCCCAATTGATTTTATTTGACATAGGCCAACATGGGTTCATGTTAATACACACAAGGATGACACTCAAAATGATAAACATTAAAATAGTAAATCCTTAGGACTAGGGTGGCCAGATCCTAGTCCAAGTATTTTTAGCCAAAATCCTTGAGATGAGGATTTTGATGTATTTCCAAACTTGGCCCTAAAATGAATAAATTATCAATATAATTAATTGTATATGGAATATAGGGTGTCAATATAGTGTGAAATTATCAAGGGTGAAAATTTACGATGCTATAGTTGTAACATGCAAAATAGACAAAGAGAGAATGGTTGTGTCATATAGGGACTTGCCTTGGTCAGACCCCATTTTGTTGTTTCCACCCCTAGAATAGATATGATAATTGATGATAAAGAGTGTAAGCTCTAGAGGAATAGAGGAAAAATAATAAATGTGAATGATAATGAACACAATTTGAAATTATAAATCTGATATAAATCCCTTATTAGACTGATGTTAGTTTACTCACCCAACACAAGAAGAAGTAGGAGGATGCTTGTAGATTTTGCAAGTGTTAGTGTACATAATAATAATAAATATTGTCATCAAACATCTTATAATCCATGAGCATAAATTTTATGTTATTTTATAGACTAATTGATTATTATTGTGCCTTTGACATTTTTCTCAAGTTTTGTTCCTGATATTGCCTGAAATTATTTTTAGTTACTAGAGTTCTCCAAAATTGATTAGGAGTTAAATTGAAGGGAATAAATCACATATATATGAATCTAGACATATTCCGTATTAGATATTAAGATAAGTTGACAAAGGAATTTGAATTCTTAAACATAATAAGGATAAAAATAAATTTGAAATTTAGGGCTTGATTAGATGGGACAAGGGTGTTGGGTGCCCTAGTCTAAGAATTTTTGTCTCTATCAAAGCTCAATGAATAAGGATTTGATAATAAATTTCCTAAATGAAAATGAGATGGATATATTAGAAGCATAATTAGGTACATTCAAATAATAGGGTGCCAAACTTAGTGTGAAATTTTCAAGGGTGAAAATTTATGACACTACATTCAGCTCTCACTTTAGTGAGGGTATGAACTTACACTAGTAATCACACTATAGTATGGAGAAGATAAAGATTACTTTCATAAAAACATCAAAGATGCAAGATAATGCTAAGTTAAGAGATCTAATAGCCCTTAGGCTTAGGATCAACCTAACAAAAATGTTTAGATAAAAGGCCACACAAAGATATAAGACATGATGTGAAAAATATATAGTAATACTAACATACATGAAGCATAAAAAAACATGAAGAAAACACAAAAACACATAACACATACACAAAGAATACATGGGAAAAAAATGAAGCATACAAGGTAAAATAAATATGAAAGGTATGATGTCACAGACTAGGAAGATCCACGTATTGTTACAAGGATCCATATCCAAGGAAAAATTCATGTCACAAGCTAGAAATGTCCAATATTTTCTAGGTAGCTCATGAATAAGTGAAATCACCATAGCATAGTGAAGTTTTTTATTCACTAGGTGATCCCCATAAGTAGCAAATGAAAACAACATAGGCTAGTGAAATGTGATATTCACTAGTTGAGTTTCATGAATAAGTGAAAGCAACATAGGGTAGTAAAGTATGATATTTAGTAGTTGAAAATCAGAAGTATAAAGTGAAATCAAGAGAGGCTAGTTAAGTCCAATATTTTGAAGGTGAGTTTTATGTCCACAATACCAAAAATCACGGGCCAAGAAAATATGTTGTTTTCTCGGTAAATCCAATAAAGTGTTACACAGATGATAAAAAGGTGTTCTAACTATACAACTGGCTTTGTGGTGTGTAAAAAAATTGAAGCAAATATTGGAATATATTCCACCACCTTAAAGTAATTGCTAACGCCATTTAGGACAAATTTCCTTTATGTTATAAAGAGTGATAAATGAAAAATAGGAATGAGAGAGTTTTCGAATCCATATACAAAATGATATATTTCCAAAAGCTACATAAAGGCAAGGGTTTTCCTCTCAAATTCAAATCAATTCCATTTATAGCAAGCAAATATCATATGATTTCACATAATTGATCCAAAGATTACGTGTCAATATCAATGATAGATAAAGAATATCTATCAAGAATGATCATTTGAATTAGCATCATCTTAAAAATGTGGCGGAACTAAGAGTACATGGGAAGAAGAGAACATGGATAAAAAATAAAAAAATTGGATCAAAATGGAAGAGACCTAAATATCTTTATGTTTTGTATTAACCCCAAAATCATAAAAAGGTGCATTTACAACAAATGTAAGAATCAAGGTACATATAGAAGAATTTCAGAACTGATTCATTCTCTTTTTATGCTCATACGAACAAAAAACATCAAGGTTCATCTAAAGAGAAATAACAAAAATAGAAACCAAGAAAAATATTATGAGGAGTAATAGTACATGTAGAAATAACACAAAGACAAAGGGTAACACAAATGTGAGCCACTCTATAATAGATCATTTACATCCCAATCTTTCCCATTAAATATATCAAAGACAAAATGATAAATGGACTACATCAAGTGCAGTACAAGGAGAATAGTAAAGTTGAACACATGGTGGATTTCTTGTTATAGAAGTATTATTAATCATTCCCCCATAAGCTAATTTCCTTGATTCTATAAAAATAAGACATGATTATTTACAATTTTACAATGGTTCATCTTTGTTATCATCGTAATCAATGTTAGAATAGACCATAATGGGTGATGTGATAGTGTTAGCAATGTGATCACAAAAAATATCATTCAATGGAGAAGAGGGATATTTTAGAAGAGTGATAGAAGAATCCTATGGACTTAATGGCAGTGAAGGTGTAAATTTTTGTGTTCTTTGGTTTGGTTGGGGAAGATAAGACTCAAGTTCATTTTTTGGTGAGAAATGTGAAGAAGAGTCAATTAATGGTAAAGATGGATGAGGGAGAGGAGCCTCATCAAAATCCAACTACATTGGAGAAAGGTCATTAGGTGAATATTAAACACCTTCAACAAGCTAGAGAGCCATAAAATGATGTCATCTCTTGAATCATTTCACATTTCAATTTCATTGTGTATGAGTTTGAGCTTGTGTAGGGGAAATTTGGGTGTTTACCAACATTTTTTCCTTTTCTTCCTTTTTAAAAGGAATGGAAGGAGACACCAAAGGTTGAGAAACAATAGGACTAGGAGGTTTTGGAATAGAAGTCTACTATACTCTAGAATCTGATGGCATAGGAGGAATAAAAAGAACCCCTAAAGTGAAAGAAAGTGTAGACTATGACTAGGTTTGGCATCATGGTTTCTGATATGATGGTGGAGGTGGAACTTTAGCATATATACTAGATGCTCAAGTTCAAGGAAGGATACCCAGTCTAGGTTGTGATTCTCTTAGTACCTGTGGAATAAGAGGAACAACCATCATACCCATAAGAGATTGAGGAGCATCAAGGGGAACAACCAGAGTGGTAGATGAGGTGTTGTTAGAAGATAGTTGAGAAATTTTACTAGATTTGAATTTTTTATAATATAAGAATAGAAAATCCTCACGAGGTTGAATTGGTTGGGTTGAATATGGAAAAAAATAGTCGAGGGAAAGTTCCCATTAAGATACAAGGGCTTGAACTTGTTATAATGCATAGTATGTACTTTTATTTCCCTCTTTGACTTATATCTGCAAATTTTAGATTTTTGGCTCTTCTTGATTCTCTATTTCATCTTTTTTTGTTTTATAGTACCTTTTCTTTGAATTATAATCATGTTTATCCATCTATTCTACAAGTTTCCATATGACAAGTCTTTCTTTGATGGTGTAGATATGTCTTATTTCATAGTGATCATATTTTTGTTTCCTCTTATAGGTGGTAATATGACATCTCTTATTGTTTCATATTTTTAGTAGATTATTTGATTAGGTTTGAAGATTGAGAATGCATGAAAAATAATTTTTTGAAATATTTTAAAATTCCCTGTTTCTGATATTTTCTCTTGGTTGATATACCATATCTATGCAATTGGTCTTATTATCCAATATAATATATTATATATAGTATTGTTTCACATTCCATATGGTATTCCCATATTTTTGAATAGATGTTCAAATGAAATTAATGTGTTATAGTGTTTTCATATCTAGGAATCTATCCATAGTGTCCTTCCTCAATTAGGTATCTTATTTGAATTAGAGTTCTACATGATTTATGTATGGGGATGTTCTATTTACCTGTGTTCCACCATATTTTAGCATTACAAACTAGCATGTGTTGTAACACATCTTTAGAATATCAAATATTTTTTATCAAACATTATTACCATATTATATATATATATTTTTTATTCATGAATATATTGTTAATTTTATATGCAATATAACATGTGATTAAATTTTCATGAATTTTGAATGGTAAAGTGACTTAGTGTGGTAGACGGGTGTGGTGTTTCTTGTTGTAGATTGCAATATGTTTCTTATTCCTATTAATTTTTTAGATTGTAGTTCTTGTTCATCCCTTTTGTAATATTAACATATATTTCTCCTTCTATGTTTGGATCATAAAATCGTTAAGGATTTGAATTCTTTTATAAATATTAAAGAGCTTTAAAGTCTTCTTCATAATCATCGTGCACAAATTCTTCTATATATGCATCAATTATATCACCGTGTAGGGGCATGTTTATTATCTTCTCATCATCTAAAAAGAATATTTATTCTCTCCCAGAGTCTATAATACCATTAGAATTCACAAGTCATCATAAAGATAGTAGAGAATTAAAGGTATCAAATGGTTCCTTCATCTCTAAAATAAAAAAAATTACAATTTTTTTTATTCCTAATAGGTTCACTTCTATTTTTTTCCATCTCTCCATTTTCCCTCTAGATGATCTATTTTCTAAGCTCATATTAAATTGGATTTCATGTAGCTGGCATATACCTAAGTACTCCCATACTCTTTTAGGGAGCATATTGACATCAACCCATAGATCAATAATTTTTATTTTGAATTTTTATATGGTTTATATGTATATTAAATATCATTCTAGGGGTTTAGTATTCCATTTTGTAGGTATTTTTGTAAGCTTTCTAATATGTTCTCTTGACAATGTTTGGTTATTAAAAAATTTAGAATATTGTTTATTTTTCAATTCAGTTATGTTCTTTTGTAAATATCTTAATTTTTTTTGAATGTTATCCCTTATTTCTTAAATAAGAAATATCTATAGTAATTTACTTTTCTTATTCCTAAACTATCGATTTCCTTGTTTCTTTGACAATTGTATCATGTTTTTTTTAATAGGGGAAATTTGATCTTCTTCTTCATCATTTGATTATTTTATCTCTTTTCTAGTTTTAGTGGTTTCTTTCCTCTTGTAACTACCTCAATGTTTTTCTTCTCTTTATATTTGGATAAGGATTTATTTTATATTTTCCTTCTTTTTCAAGGTATTCTTCTTCTAGGGAATTTTCTTCATTTAAGGTATCAAAGTACTTATATGCTTTAGGATTGACATATTCTTTGTAACATCTCCTCACCCTTGTAGTAGAATTTTGGGAGAATTTAACATGATCTTTGGTCCTTTTATTTCTTTAGGACTGGATACCTCAAAACTCTTTGACTATAATGATGCATTATTAAAATATTGTTGTTATCTCTTACATGTGAATAGGTCATGGTCTCATATTTAAAAAAATATTATTTTATTCTTTCATTCCTTATATTCATTAGCATAGTGTCATATCTCTCCCCATTTCTAGCATATGGACTCTTATCTTTATCTCTAACTTCTACCTCTAACTTTTTATTTTTCACCATGGTAATTATTTAAATATCCTCTATCCTTATTTATTGTCTAGTTATGAGTAGGTAGTGTTGGGTTATGTGTAATACCCTTCCGTTTTGTTTCTTGTTCAAGTTGCTTTATGCTACGTTTGGTTGCAGTTACTTTGATACTGGATTCATTTTGTTATGATGTTTTGATCGCTATTATTTAGCGACAACTATTATTGTGGGATGTAGTTATCTGATTATTGTTTCACATGCATTATGGATTAATGATGTTGTAGAGTTAACATTAGATGCTATTATGAGATTACTCGATTATGATGGAAGTGTCAGTTTTGATGAGTGTATTGGTGAAGAGGACGGTTTCGCATCACTCGCTTGCGAGTGCCTTACAAATCCATAATTTCCTCTTCACGATATGTATTATATGCTGGATATATTGTATGATGTTATTTACTTGTTTTTTTAGGATTGCAGGTACATGACATCAACTCCACCTGATTTCACAGGTCTGAGCGTGTCGATCCAACGGTTAAGTTGAACGGGAGATAGTAGCTAGGTAACATGTGTCAAGTTTACACCCTAGCCTTAGTGTGTCGTCAGTCATGTGTGTCGAGTCATTGTCGATCTTGCTTTCATGTTATTTAATTTTGAAGGATTCTTGATTTGGAAATAGATATTTAGAATAATTGCATTTAAATAATGTTGATGGTTATTTAATTTAAATTCTGCAATGTGGATAAAAGTTTATATTTAAATTAATTAATTATATTTAATTTATTTAATTAATTAAATTTAATCCAAGGGGGTTGAATTTAGTTATTAAATAATTAAATTAATTAATTAAACGTGATGCAAGAGAATGAAAGGAAATAAAAGAATTAAAATTAATTTTGGAATTTAATTTCAACGTGTGGGAATTAAATTAGAAATTGTAATTAAATGTTTATTTGGGAAATTAGTTGCAACTTTGGAAATTAATTTATTATTTGAAATTGCATTTTAAATTGAAATGGGTTTTCGAAAATTGAAATTGAAATTGAAATTGGAATATCTAATTTGCATGTAATGTGAATTAGGGTTGTATTAAGTATTTTTGATTCATAAGGAATGCATGTTTAATTTTAGGGGGAAATTTTTTTAGAAAATAATACATTTTTACAACAGAGAAGAAATTTTGGAAAATTGCACAAGAAGGGTTTGAAGAAAGTTTTGATTGTAGAATTGATTGAAGGAGAAATTGTTTGCATTTGTTGAGTTTTGGATTGGATTCATTGGAGGATTGAAGAAAATTCAGGAAATCTTTGGAGGAGGTTTGCATCAGAAATTCATCTCTTCCTGTAGCTTCTTGTACCAGGTTTTCCTCTTTGTGTTTTATTGTTCTTGATTGTTTTTTTTTAAGTAGTAGTGATGAAAGATTTGTTTGTTAAATCTGTTTTAGAAAATAAATTTGATATTAGAAGAAAAGAATTAAATAAATTTATAGCCTTTGCTTATGAAAATTCTTGAGTGAAAATTGTGAAAACCTCAGTTGAATTTAAATTATTTGGGGAAATTGATTATGTTGTTATTAAAATCAAACATAGAGATTGAACAATGCATTTATAATGTTTTTTAGAAAATGAAACCCTTTGTTTATTATTAAAAATCGGATTTTAAAATCCACAGGGTAGTTATATTTTTCATGGTAAAATGGTCTGGTTGCGTCGCATATAACTCCACTTAGACAAATTGGGTTGTTAGGAAATTTAAATGGTTTCTGCATCTTGGAATTTTCTTATCCATGTCAAAAAATCGCAAATACTTAGATCGTAATTTTTGAGTTATGCTTGAAACACGAGACTACTGTTAAGTTATTTTCCCATGGTTGCTCTTATAATAAAATAATAATAAATTGATATTTATAAATATTAATATTTTATGTATTGTTATTATAATATTAAAATATTATTTAATAATATTTTATATTATAATTTATAATATTAAAGTATTATATTTATTTATATTATTTTAAATAAAATTTGTATATTAGATTAGTGGAATTAAAATTATAAACATATGGGGAAATTATTGTTTATTTTAAAATGGCAAGTTAAAGTTTAATTGAAGGAGTTAAATATTTGATTTAAAGAATGCATAATTTAAAATTTAATTGTGGAATTTAAATTTATGTGTAAAAGGTCCAATTATTAATTTGATTTAATTGGAAAAATATATATATGATATTGGTTTATAGTCCAAATATTGATCTTATTTTAACACAATAAGTTATGGAAAAGACCAAATGTTAATTTGATTAATTTTATAATGATTTAATTTGCAAGGGCAATTGGTTATTTAATTTAAAGCGAAATGTTTTGAGTTATAGTTGAAAATACTTATTTTGTTAAGAACAATTAGAGAATAAAATATTAGTGTAATTTCTCCCCTATCTAAAAAGATGAATTCTTAATTCAGTTTTATCGATATAATGAATTATGTAATCAAATGAGAAATGGATTTAGAGTATCCAAATGTAGTTTCTTCTATTTCCTTCAATGATTATGTCTTTCGTGTTTATGCTTTGAGAATGGGTTGAATACCTATTAGTTTATAAGTCTTCCAGATGGTCTATTGTTTGTGAGGGTTGTCATTGTGATGTCAACCTATTGTAAATTCTCTTGGTAGTGCATGGGATCGTGTTGTTTTAAAATTAAATTTAGGAATTGATTATTATGAAGGGACAATTAATTATTTTAATTTAATTATTTTCTATTTGAACAATTTATTTGTTGAGAATGTATATTTTATGGTTTGAATAAATGGATGTATGTAATAAGAGTTTGGAAAGGGAAACTTTTAGATGAGATTAATATAGGGTGTTGTTGGAAAACTAGAAGAAATATTAGGTTTGAGTTAGGAAATTGAAAAGAATTATTGTAGAAGATTTATGTTAATTTTAAAGGAAAACAATGGATTCGACTTAAATTATTTGAACTAGTCTATCCTTTATTATAAAGGAACTTACTTATTTATTTATTTTTCAATTAATTTTGAAAGGGCAATAGTTATTATGTTTTATTTCCATAGAGAAAATTAATCGTTGTGATTGGAATATTAAAGAATCTATATAATTGAGTTTATTAATATATATGTTTGGTGTATATATAATATGGAGCATATAAAAATATGTTAAGAGTAAATTCATTATCGTATTTGATTTTAATAAGATGTATGCAATATATTATTGAATAGAGATTTAAAATGGATTGATTAGTGTATATGGGTAAGTGGATAGAGGAACGATATTTTATTATATTAAAGAGATCACATGTTCTAAATATGAAATTGAATAGAGATTTAAAATGGATTGATTAGTGTATATGGGTAAATGGCTAGAGAAACAATATTTTATTATATTAAAGTGATTGCATGTTCTAAATAGGAAATTGAATGAAATGTAAGATTTGGTTAGGAAATAGAAAGAGTTTACTTGCATGGATTTGTGTCGATTTAAAAATAAATTAAGAAGTTGTTTTATTGATGAGGCAATCAATTATATTATTTATTAATTTCTATTTAGATTAATTGACTCATTGTGATTGGATTATGAAAGAGATATGGATTTAGTATATCCAAAAGTAGTATCTTCCTCATGATTATCTTAAAGGATTTAATTCTCTGTATTTAGTAAAGGGAAGTAAGTTTAATTGTTTTAGATTTCCAATAATGAAAGGGGAAATAGGGGTTATGATTATTTTAGATGATCTAGTTATCATGTCTTTGAATTTGTCAACACTACCTATTGAATGAGTATGGATTTAGGAAATCCAAATATTAGATTTGATTAATGACTTTAATGCTTTTGTTGCTGTGTCGTCAAGTTGCATTGTTGGTTTTGGGATTTAGTGTTAGTCCTAAATTATAAGTCTTCCAGAAGAACTTAGAAGATAGGGGTTGTTGAATCTTTATGCCATCCAGTTATTTTCCCTTGGGTAGTGCATGGCGTCTTTTCAGTTTTACCCAGTTTCCATGAACGAGGATGTTTTGTACCTCCTGTGAAAGGAGTGGACTATGTGTTTGTTGCCTCCAAGATGTTTGGAGTGAGTTCTATTATTTGTATCCTCCTTGTGTTGGAGTGGTTATGATGCCTAGTTTGTATGCACTTGTGTTTTCCTTGGTGGATTGTTTGGGTGTGTGTTGTCGAATAGAAGAGTGGCTTTTGTTAGGGGCCAGAGCCCAAAGTGGTAAACCGGGTAACCTTCAGAAGTGAGTTAATCAAGTGATAATTAAATTAATGTACTTAGATGATTAGAATGTAGTTCACACTAATCAAGATAATTTAATCCTCACTCATAGACACAAGGGCTCATATAGACTTGGGATGAGTGAGAAGGCCTGGAATGGCATAGTCATTTATCTTGTCAGTACGAGAGGTATTTGATGCCGCATGAGTGAGTATGAGTTTCAGGATTCCGTTGAGGCCACCAAGATTACCGGAGCCTATGAAGGATGCCTAGAGGAGATCTCATGACTACTATGCGATGACACTCTATCTAGGAAAACTGTTGTTAATTCTTTTATATGTATGGTTCTGTGAACATACTTGATCTACCTTATGTCTGGAAGCAATGTGACCTATGTCAATGATGTGAATGTTGTACTTGATTTGTACTTGTTTGGTGATTGAGTTGAACTTGTTAGTTCATTTTTTTGGTTATATCAGTATGAGTTAGTATGAGTCTGTCTTTGCTTAGTGGTTGTAGATATTTTTCCATGTTACTTTGTTACTATCTCCTAGCATGGGGGGTGGGCCTTCGGGTACCACTTGGTTGGGTGGAACATGCACCAAAACCGTTGGGTCCCCATCTATCTTCAGTACTTGGTGGTGAGACATCCAGATGGACAGCTCGCAGTCCTTGTTGTAGTTACTTGCATTGTAATATTTTAACTTGTATAAGTTATTTTATCCCTCTTATGTTTATGAGGTGGAATTTTTTAATTGTAACCTTGAGTACTTCATGGTCTATAGATTATTTATTGTTATAGTGGTGATTACACCATGGTTCATACTACTCTTCTTCTCTACATATTTTGAAATATAGTAATGAAGAGTCTTTTATTTCATGATCATCTCATTCTCTACATATCTTGTAAGGAATTGTATGTGTTCTGCTAGAATTTATCCTAATGTCTACCTAATTATGGTAACTATTATCACCTTTTATAACTAGACATTCATTTATCAAGTGACCTTTTCTAGAATAATAAGTACACCATATGATTTTCCATTGATGGTATATTTGAATAGTTTATCCATTATCTATAATGAAATTCTTAAATTTTAATTATTCTGGTTTCATTTTAGTTTTCTTTTTCTATATTCTTAGTGATTTCATCTTTAATTATCTACATTTAGGTCTCAATGACACAAGATAATATTAATAATTTTGTGTAGGTGCAAAATAATCTCCAATCTAGTTATGGTATAATTTAGGAACTTGTAATCTAGATACAAACCATTTAAGGCATTAGTTTTCTATTAATGGTTCTTCTATTTTTTTTGGAGACTTGTTTGAATTTTTTGTCATAATCCTTAATGGTTTATCCTTCATCTTGTACCATGTATTCAATTCTAATGGAACTTTCTAATGGAATTTTTGGTTAGTAAACATTTGACAAAATTTCCTCTTTAATTGCTAATATTTTCTTGTCATGTTGAAAAAAAAATTGTCCATAGCAGTTTAATTTGTCATTGTACAAGGTACCTACAACATAAAATCACCTTTTTTGATTTGTCATGGTTTCTTGTCTTTTCCATAAAGACTCAAATATATTTATCATATCTATGGTGTATTTTCCAAAAAATAGAAGTTTAACTTGTAGTTCCATGTTGGATATATTTTCTTTGGTCCATTTATGGTGTTGGGTTGATTCTTTTGGTACCTATTTTTTCCCTTTACTAATACTCTTTTGAAATCTTTTTTGTCTATTTTTTTATCCTTGTGTTTGTATATATCAAAAAAATACTAACCTAGTATGGTATCCTTATCTTACATTATTTTTTGGACATATTATTTAAATTTATTTCTCAAATATTTATAATGTTAAATTTATTCTTCATTTATATGGAATGGATGATAATTCTCATCTTGAGGTTTTCCCTTTTTTTATGAATATGTTCAATTTTAAGAGACATGTCTTGGTTAGTTAATGTTATATTATTTGATAATGTTCCCCCTCTTTATTTTATATAATGTATCATTAGTAAATTTGACCTCTTACACTACCACTTTATATGGAAATATTTTAGTTCCAAATCCTTTTGTCCTTCCAAACTTTTTATAACTATTTATATTAGTATTATGCATCAAGTTTTAAAGGTTGGAGTTTTTCTAGAGGTGTCAAGAATCTTTAAAATCTCTCATCTACTATGAGTGTAATATTATAAGATATGTGTTATGTTGTGTTTGTGGTATTGGTAGTTATGGAGCCTCCATGATACTATAAACTTCATCCCATGATGTCTAATATATCCTATATTTTTTTAATACTTTCTTCCAATTTAGTGACACATTTTCTTGCTCCATTTAATTGTGAGGTTATGGTTATGATATTTTATTATAAATTATTGATTCTACAATCTTATAATTTTTTAATCTTTTGATCAACTGACACCCTAATGATCACTGATTTTTTCAAATTCTTATAGCATGTGTGGATTCATATCTTGTTCTTTCTCTTTTTTTGCTACAATCACCTTGGTATTATCAACCTTAGTTTCCTTATATTTTTGTATTCTTTTGTGCTATCTTTCTTTTCTTTCTTATATTTTCTTTTTTCCTTTATTCTTTGTTTTGTTACATCACTAATGTGATGCTATCTCTAAATTCTTTAAATTTTTTGTTATCCCATTTTTCCATAGGTGATAATGATTTTGAATTTCATCTCCATGTGTTTTACCATTGATCTATTGGTAGTGGTCACATCTTTGCAAGGGACCTTTCTAGATCTGCCTCTTTCTATTTTCATTCCTTGTGTTCCTAACCCCTTCTCGTAAGACTAAGACCTTTAGATTTTTTTGTATATAATTTTTTTTTTTTTATCTCAACTTTGATACCTTTTTATGTAGTTTTCTTTAACTATAAAATTTGTAAATTTTTGTGTAAATAAAGTCTTGTACCTAGTTAATTAATTACTAGGTGACTTATTTACATGTTCAGTTTACTTAGGTCCTAGGAATCTTTCTAGAAGGTGTTAGTTTTCAATAGTTGTTATCTTATCTTTTGACTTGCAACAAATATGACCTAGGTTGTTGTGATAAGTTGTCCCATGTCATAAGATTAAGACACTTATACTTATGTTATCTTATGTCTCACCTTGGCTATATAACAAAGGGGTCTCTCATATATTGAGCAACAAATTGAATCATGTTTGTATAATTGATAAGATTGTAGTTTATTCTTGTCATATTTATCTTCTCAAGATATCTTGTGATTTGTATCTGGCCTCTAGATATTGATAGGCTATCTCCATAGATAATTCTAATAATAATTTTTTGGTTTGATCTATTCTTTATTGTTTAACCAAGGTCCCAAAAATAGAAACAAATAGTGGTAGAAATAGCAATATAAAAAATTGAACTCATAATCCATAGATTCTTGTAGGTTATATCCATACACTAGTATTTATTGAAACCTAAGAAATAAGGGTGTCTACTCTATTTATTAGGAGATGGAACACAGACAAAAGGGGGGTACCCTATTTCCCTCTATTTCATTCAAGGAAACCCTAGAGATATCAATCCAATGGTCCAAGTGAGATAAGAGATCTCCTATAAGGTCTCCTAGGGTGTGATTAAAGGTTAAATTGGGTTCACCACCAAGAAAATTCTTGGAAAGAGGAAGATGTAAATGATATGAAAACTTAACTATGCAACCTAAGATATGAAATTGAAAATCAGAATAATGAATAGAGAAGGAACAAAGGGGCACCTAGAAAAATAAAGATGCTTGAAACAAGGTCTATACTCTTGAAAATTTGAGTTTTAATGCATACTAGAACTCATACACCAGTAGGGGTGATTTAGTCCCAATTTAGGGTTTTAGGCTGAATCCAAAATCTACAACTAGTAAACTAGGATCTACAAAAAATGCTTGAAATTTGGTATACTAGGACTCATATGCCACAAGTGGTGATTTAGTCCCAATATCGGGTTTGATCTAAAATTCTAGAATCCTCTAGTGATCTTTTGTATCTTCTCTCCTTCCAGATCTCCATGTTTGAATATTTGAATTTTGGCCTATAGATGACTTTCCATGATCTTGCAAGATAGATGACAACTTTGGCAACATTGCAACTTTTCCACCTTTCTCCACTCTTTCTCTTAAATGGATCTTCAACATAATTTTGAAAATCACACATCAAAGAGAGGGAAAAATGTTGTTTTATTATTGGATAGGGGTTTACATTGGTCAATTTTTTTTTTTTGTAATCAAACCTTAAATGAAATATCAAATAGAAGGAAGGAATGATGAATGAACAAATATGCTATGTTGCAACTCACCAAAACCCTGAATAAGAGGCTGAAATATTGAATAATATGGATAGCATGAATGTAGATCTTGAATTGAATGCTTGCTTGAATCATAAGAACCTACATCACAAATGTTAGCTAAAAAAAAAGCATGATGTATGATGACTTTGACATGATGCTTGAATCTTGAATGTAGCTCCAAAACACTTGATAATGAGCTCTTGAATGCTCTTGAATGCTCATGATCTCATAACTTGCTAGGAATGCTTCCATAAAACTTCTAGGAGAAAATATGTGAAATAACCTTGTATTTATACTTGTTTACAACAAATATCCTGAAACTACAACACTACAAGCCACCATCAGATCTAGGAGGATAAAATCCTTCCAAGAATTTCAATTTAAAATGTTTCCAAGCTAAGCGAGACTCATATGCTAGTTGGGGTGTATGAGTCCTAGTAGGCTAAGGTCGAGACACAAATTTCAAGAAATGTCAAATTCTATGTGAAATTTAGGTTTAGGCCCTAAAACTTAGGTGGGACCCATATGCCAAAGGTGGTGTATGATTCTTAGATCACTAAATTTGGCCCATACAAACCAATTTAAATTAAATAATGATTGGTTATTTGATTTTTTGGGATTATCCTCGAAAATATGAACTAAATAAGGCATGTGGATGAAAAATATGACCAAATAAGGCATAAAGAAGCCCAATTTTAGCAAGGAGGGCCCAAACAAGTGTGAAAATATAAATTATCAATACATTTTTTCTACACTACATTTACAATATAAAAAAGATTAAATATTTTCTTAGAAATAATATTATATTGTGGTAAAATTAGAAACAAGGAAAATTATGGACTAAATATATATTATAATCTCCAACACATCATAACTATTCCATATACAATGTTTTATTTATTACTTAGTCACATATTGTAAAATATCAAGGTGCAATATATTTCCCTTGTTTCCATTATTTTATTCTCACTTATTTATATATTTCTTCCTTTCTCTCTTTCTCTTGGATCTTCCTTGTTTATGTTCTACATGTCATATACCTAATTATTAAACTAGGTATGTATACCTTATAATATTTTTGTGTTTTAACTTCTTCTAGAGTTGGATTGAGGCTCCACTCCTATCATGAAATGTTATGATTGTGCTCTTTCCTCTTCTAACACTAGTCACTTTAGATCCTATTTTATTTCACCATAGTTGCACATTTCACTTCATGGTTGGGAAAAAATATTTTACATTGAGACCAAAATATCATGTTAAATTTATAGAATAATTTATCTCACAAAAAAATGCATAAATCACATCTAGAACAATTATCAATAATAATATAAGAATACTTAGTTTCACTATTTATGGATTGTAATAATTGTCCAAATTTTATAAAAATAATAGGGCACAATTCAAGGTATATAAAAGTTATGAGTTCTTATAGTGTGAATTACATAAAAAATTATCAATCCATTATCACCACATTAAATTTGAGAGATTCATCTAGATGTTTTGCTAATTATTCATTTTATCAGGCATTGATCTTACCATCACCTTGTTGTTGATCGAGGTCATTCCTAATGCTTTATGTTACTTTAAAAATATCATTCACAATAATTTGAAAGTAGTCATGTTTTAGTATTGTATTGTAATACATTTCAAATTTTATATTTTTTAGTCAAATTATTGAGGCCCTCATATCAAGT
The DNA here is from genome assembly GCA_007115665.2 of Sequoiadendron giganteum. Taxonomy (NCBI): domain Eukaryota; kingdom Viridiplantae; phylum Streptophyta; class Pinopsida; order Cupressales; family Cupressaceae; genus Sequoiadendron; species Sequoiadendron giganteum. Next base: position 266,259,309 of record CM021106.1, read on the forward strand.
AAACCCACTGTGGTGGAGAATATTAATAATAATTTTATTATTAGTATCTTAAGTTCAATTGATTTTCATTATAATATATTTTTTATATGATTGTGCATAGAATGTGTTTGTTTTTTTTTGTTAAGAATGAATAGTTTGAGAATCCTTAATTGTACCTTCTTTTCATGGTTGCAATGATATTATAGTGTTAATAGATTTCTAAGTAATCTTATTTTGTTCAAACTATTTTGGCCCTAACATACTATTGTAGTGAATATATCACTTATTTATGCCTAATCTAATGTAAATATACTTGTTTCTTCATAACATAGATATATTATTAATATTCTGCACATTAACATTAATAACTATGCTAGTTGTGAATGAAATAGAATTGTCTAGAGATTAATATGAGTTCTCTTAAAAAATGACTAAATTATATAAAATTATTTCAATAAGATTTCACGAGCTTAAAATATTACAACTCATTGACAAGGGAGGGGATAAAACTATTTACATAAAAATCATGTCTACTATAAAAGTAGTTGAAGTAAACAAAATTATTTTCTAGATTCCCACAAGACCTACTCCTCCAATTTCTATCTCTATAATAGTGTAGCATTGTAAATTGTCACCCTTAAATATTTTACACTATTTTTTTATCCCTCCTATGTGCATGGACCTAATTGTGTTCCTAATTTCCTAAATTAAGAATTCTACACCCCATAAGACCTTTAGACATTGTAGATGATTCCCAAAAATTAAGAATTCTATGCCTTAGAATTTTTTTGTATCCAAACCTAAGCCTCTAACTCATAGGACCCTTAGACGCTCTAGATGATTCCCAAATTTTTAATTTTATAAAATACCTATTTGGTCTAGGGTATATTATGCCTCTATCCAATTGTTTTTGGCTAGAAATTGATGTGAATATCTCTCTTAGTGTTCTTTATCCAAATCTGGTTCCTATTTTGGATTTATATTTTGTAAACTATTTGATTTTGTTGTGCATCACTAATTTGATCCATAATACATACCATAAAATTTTCATTGCAATTTTTTTGTGTTTCTGTAATCATATTCTATTGTCAGATCATGTTAGCCAATTAAAATAATTTTTTTTACTAGCATGTGAAAATGCATTCCTCTCTCCTCTTTTTCTATTTTTCATTGATCACTCTCCCAATATATCCTAATTTTTATGGTATTTTGGTGCAAGAGGATGGAATCATCAAAAATCATGAAAATCATGTTTTTTCTTCTCCCAATATCTCTCCTAGTTGTGAAAGTATCTTAGTGCAAGAGGATCCTATCATTGAGAATCATGATAATCATCTTTCTTCCTCTCCCTATATCTGACCTACTTAGGAAGATATTGCATGGCATGAGAGGATGAAATCATTGATATATTTTTAAATGGTAGTAAGGTGGCTTGCATGGATGAATGTTAAAAAGTGACATTAGGTCCTCCATTTATAGAATATTTCCAACAAGCAAAAATTATACACCTAAATTTGATTATTGGACCTCCTAAAACTCATTTAATTATTGGACATCCTAAACCACCTCTCATTATAGGACCTTCTAAACATTGTGAAATTATTCGTTAGTAACTATGTGCAACAAGATGTGTTGAAGCAACCAAGCTATTATGCAATTTCTCACACATAAAACACTAGAAGTAATAAACAATCAAAATAAAAAAACAAAATCCATTTCATTACCTCAACCATATCGCCCACCCCCACCTATCCTTCATCAATGTAGTGGTAATGAATATGTTTTTTTTGAGAAAACTTGTAATACTCCAGTAAAGATCTCCCTTTGGGATTTGATTCAAACATCACTAATATACCATGAGATGCTAAAAGAGGCTTTGTAAAAGTTTGATATCACACCTTGTGTAACATTGAATTCTGTAGTAGCCTTGTTTGATTGTATGCAAACAAAAAAGTTGGATATTACCTTACCTCAACATTAATGACCCTGAATTGAGATCCAAAATACACACGAGGCTCTAATAATAAATGTTAGAATTAATAAAACTGGGATTAGACATACTATTATTGATAATAGATCAAGTCCTAATGTTTATAGAATTTATCTTCTAGATAAAATTTGTATGAATAAGAATCTTTAAAACCTAATGACCTTTGTATTCATGGCTTTGATAATGTTAGTAGGCAGCCATTAGGTACAATCACACTACCCATTAAGATAGCGTTTGTGGTTTTTCATACCCCTATCCATATCATACTGGGACCAATTTCATATAATCATTTCCTAGGTAGACTAGAGATTCATTCCCTGAAGGGGGTCTTATCTACTCGCCACCGTAAGATGAAATATGAATATAATAAGAAGATATATAAGGTAAAATCAGATGAACAAAGTGATAATTCATAAATCAAAGACAAAAATAACACTTCCAAGTATCTTAATACCTTGATCTCTTTTGGATGTTGTTGTTGAGTTGCTAATATGTGGTTGTCATTGATGTCAACACTATTATCATTGGTGTCTTGAAGGCTGTATATGTCGAGGATATTGAGAAAATTATAATAAATATGTTGAAAGATATCTATGAAGCTGTGAAGTTCAATGTATTGGAAAGTTCAACATGTTGGTATTCAAAAGTTGCAGATTAAAGGGTTGTTGTTGAGCCCATCTAGTGTATCTAGCAGAAGTTTTAGAGGTGCACATCAAGATTTGAGCATGTTGTGAGTTTTTGTGTCCCCATAGCTATTCTGTTACTATAGGTGGTGTTTCTAGAAGAGAATGTGACTCTGGTAATTTAATTTTTTGTTTATGCTAATGTTATGATCGTTGATGTTTCTAGATAATTATTTATCTTTGTTGCATGTCTGCATTGACCGGTGTGCTCGTGATTGGAGATATTTTCTTTGCATGTTCGATATTTCATGTTCTTGGCCGACATGGTGATTGTAGTGTGTTTTGGATCCTTTTGGATTAATTTTTGAATGTTTTCCACATTTGAGGATGTTATTTTAGGTCTTCATTATGTCATGACCAACTTCAGTTGGTGTGCATGGAGATTTGTTCATGAATTGGGCCGACAGTTTGTATTCATTTATCATTTTATTTTTGGCCAACAAAGTTCTTGATGTAATTCCATGTAGCAAATATATAAGAGTGATTTTATTCTTCATTTGAGATGTATGTGTGTGTAATGTAAAGTATGCAAGTGTTATGTGTGAATAAAGATCAAATAATTCGATTGCAAAGCAGAGTGTGAAGAATATTGAGCGAAGTGTGAAGAAGTGTTTTTGTGCTTAATAGAAACTATAATCACCCTTTTGAAGAAGCTAATTTCTCAGTTCAAATCCTTCAGATGGTTTTAATCTAAATATCTCTATAAGATAGTGTGTCTTCTTTGAGCAATGAGCTCTAGGCAGTGTGCCTGAATGAATGTGCATTTCATTATTCATCTCTATACATTAATACGGTATAATATCGTGGACTACCATCCACCATGGTTTTTCCTCTAACAGGTTTTCTACGTATAAAATATTGGTGTTCTTTGTGTTTTTGATGTGGTGATTGTTTATGCTTAATGCTCTTTCATCAAATCTGAGAATAAGTTGAGTAAGGTTTAATAAGTTTGAATAATTTGTGACAACTGATTCACCCCCCCTCTTAGTTGTCTATCCTTGTTTTTCCAACAATTGGTATTAGAGTAGGTTCCTCTGAAGAGGTTTAATAGCTTGAGGTGATCTAAGATGGGATCATACAAGAAGGATAGTCCTAGAATCGATGGAAAAAACTACTCTTTGTGGAAGGCTAGAATGGAGTGTCATTTGAAGTGCATTGGAGAAACCTTCTAGAAGATTACAGACAACATATATGTTATTCCTCAGAATGGTCCCTCTACTCCTGATGAGATCAAATAATTTGAAACAAATATTAGGGCTATAGAAGCATTTTTGAGTGCTCTGATAGATTGAGAGATGACAAATGTGATGGATCTGAAAAACAACACATGAGATCTAGAAGAAGATGGAAACATTGTATGAAGGAGATGCAGAAGTGAATGCTACTAAGCTACAAAGTTTGAAAGACAAGTGGGAAAACTTGAAAATGGGTGAAGATGTAAACATTATTTCTTTCATGAAAAAAGTAAATGAACTAGTGATGGGTATTAGATGTGTTGGTGCAATCTTGGATCAACAAGAGATTGTAGCTAAAGTGCTCAGATCATTGCCCACTTCTTACATATCAAAAGCTCATGCTATTGAAGAGCTCAGGATAGTAAAAAATGTGACAAGAGATATGTTAATTGGTAAGCTTTTTTCCTTCGATTTGAGTGAATTTGGTGACTCTATCCCGAAGAAATAATATAAATTTAAAGCTACTATATCCAGAAGAAAAAATCAAAGATATGATCTAGGAGAAAGTTCTAGAAAGACATTCAACTATGAAGATGAGATGAAATAGATTGCAGATGAAGAAAGAGAGGTAAAAGATCTGGAAGCATTGATTGTGAAAAGAGAAGCCCAAGGACAAGGTAAGTACAAAGGAAAGTTTCCTATTAAATGTTTCTCTTGCAATAAGATAGGCCATTTTGCATCAAGATGTCCTGAAAGAGCTCCTAGGTTCAAACTAGACAAGCCTAGATTTCAAAAGAAATGTTATTATATTGAAGAAGGTGTTACTGATGAAGAATCTGATAAAGAAAATGGAAATGAGGATGGATGGGTATTCATTTCTATCAAGGAAAATGGTTTGGTGTCCATTGAATCTGCTATTAATATGAATGTAGAGAAATCTCTCACAACCAAAATTGAAGAAAAGGATGAGTTGGTGATTAGCAACAGATGCTCACATCATATGACTAGTGATAAAAACAATTTTGTAAGCTTGGATAAGTACGACAGTGGTGTTGTAATATTTGGAGATAACAATGCTAGTGTGATTTGTGGTAGAGGAACTATTTATCTTGGTTTTAAACATAATATTGATGATGCCCTTTATGTAGAAGTATTGAAGCATAATCTGTTGAGTGTTGGACAGATGGCCGAAAATGGATACAATCTTTAGTTCAAATATGGAAAGTGCAGGATACTGGGAAGTTCTGGAAATTTAATTGCTTCAAGTACAAATACAAGAGGTAATATTTTTCACCTAAGTGTTGATAGTGAGTTGTTTAATTTCTCAAGTTGATGAAAGCTGGTTATGGCATAAAAGGTTGTGTCATGTGAATTTTGATAACATTGTCAAGATAAGCTCCACTCAAGTAGTAAGAGATCTTCCTAAGCTAGTGAAGCCTAGTAACACCATATGCAAGGAATGCCAGATGGGAAAGCACACTAGAGTTTCTTTTTAGAGAAAACAACATCATTCTAATGGAGTACTGGAGATGGTGCATACTGATCTATGTGGTCCCTCCAGAATCAGAAGTCTACAAGGAGAAAGGTACTTTATGTTTCTTATTGATGATTACTCTAGGATGATACGGGTTTCTTTCTTGAGAGAAAAACATGACGCATTAGAGAAGTTAAAAAGTTTCAAAGCTATGGCTGAGAATGAGATAGGTTTGAAGATTAAATGCTTAAGGTCAGGCAGAGGTGGTGAGTTCACTTCCTGAGAGTTCAATTCCTTTTATGAAGAGCATGGAATCATAAGAAATTTATTTGCTCCCCAGATTCCTCAACATAGCAGAGTTGTAGAGAGAAAGAACAAAACAATTCTAGATGCTGCTAAAACAATGATGTTGGAAGGTAATGTACCTCATATCTATTGGAGAGAAGCTGTAAGCACTGCTGTGTATACTCTTAACCGGGTAAATGTCAATGGTAACTATGGTAATACTCCTTTTGATCTATGGTTTGGTTATAAGTCTACTGTTAAATATTTCAAAATCTTTGGAAGTAGATGTTACATCAAGAGAGATGAAGATATAGGAAAGTTTGATGTTAGGAGTGATGAAGGAATCTTTCTGGGTTATTCAACTGAAAGCAAGGCCTACCGATGCTATAATAGAAGATTGAGGAAAATGGTTGGAAGTGCTAATGTCAGAGTTGATGAACTGCTAGATCATCTAGATATTGTGGATATGATTCAGATGACCAGCTTGATAGTACTGATAAAAGAAAAAATGCTCAGACATAGAATCAAGTCCAAATTGTTTTGGTGAATCAAGAGAATCAAGAAGGAAAAGCTAGTGAATGTGTAAAAGAGAAAACAAAAGAACCAAAAGTTTGAGAGAATCCTAAAGTTCTGAGGTATGTAAATCAAAATCATTCTATAGATCAAATTAGAGGAGATATGAACAAAGGTATGCAGACTAGAAGAAGAATTGCAGAAGAGTATTGTTTGATTTCTAATACTGAGCCCAACAATGTCAATGAAGCATGCAAATATGAACATTGGATGGAAACAATGAAGGAAGAACTAATGTAGATAGAGAACAATGACACATGTGTTAACAAAATAAGAATAGACAACTAAGAGGGGGGGTGAATCAGTTGTCACATAATTTAGAACTTATTGAATCTTATTAACCTTTAATCTCAAATATGATAAATAAAAATGAAAGCATGAATCAAAAACACATCAGAAGCACACATAACACAAATATTTTTACATGGAAACCATATTAGGGGAAAAACCATAATGGAGGTTAATCCCCAATTTATACCATGTTAAAATTATAAAGTGAAATGAATAAGGAATGCACATGCATTCAGGCACACTGCCTAGAGCTCATTGCTCAAATGGGAAGGCTCACTTCCTTACATAAACAGTCAAATTAAAACCATTTGAATAATATGAACTGATAAATTAGCTTTTTCAAAAGCCTAATGACAGTTCTAGTTAGGCACAAAAATACTTCTTCACAATTTGCTCAATCTTCTTCACACTCTGCTCTGCAATTGAATGATTTGATCTTTATTCACACATTTTACATTCAAACTTCTCATACACACATTGAGAACACTTCAAAATGAGGAAAAGATCACTCTTATATATCCGCTACATGGAATTACATCAACAACTCTATCGGCTAAAAATAAAAGAATAAATGAATTGAAAATTATCAGCCCAATTCATGAACAAATATCAATGTGTGCCAACTGAAGTAGGTCACAACACAATGAGGACCTAAAAAAACTTCTTCGAATATGAAAAACATTAAAATATTAATCCACGAGGATCCGCAATATGCCAACAACATGAAAACCCGAACACACAACAAAAAAATCTCTAATCACGATCACATCGATCAATGCAGATGTGCAACAAGGATAGAGCATGATCTAGAATCATCAACGAACATCGCATTAGCATACGCAAAAAGTCAAATTATAAAAATTACATTCTCTTCTTCCAAAAACATCGGGTACAGTAATAAAAAAATTGTAGGAACACATAAACACACAACTTGCACAAATCATGATGTACACCTCTGAAACTTCTAGAGTATAAACTGGATAGGCTTAGAAAAAAACCCTTTAAAGTGCAACACTTGAATACCAACATACTAGATTTTACACCACATTGAACTTCACAACTAGCCTTCAACATATTTATTATAATTTTCTCAATATCCTTGACATATACAACCTTCAAGAACATCCATGCTAATAGTGTTGACATCAATGAAAACCACATATCAAAAACAACACCACAACACCCAACAATCTCCCCCTTTTGCATTGATGGAAACACATGATGTGAAAAATACCATCAACAAAACTAACTCTTCTCATATCGTTCTTCTCCCTTTACATTACTCTTCTCCCCCTTTGTTCTTCTCTTCTCCCCCAACATTTTTACAAGGTTTTTCAAATTACTCTTCTCCCCCTTTGACATCAATGGAAAAGGTACACAAGATCTTAACCACATATCTAAATCATCTAACTACTCCCCCTGAGTAGCAGCCACCACAACATCAATCTTGAACAAGATATGACTATGAATGCATAGATTGATGCAAAGACTTGCATCTTAGTTTAGATTAGGAGGGGAAATCACCCCTAAATTCCCTCTTAGATACTCAAAAGTATCCCTAGGCAATGGCTTGGTGAAGATGTTTGTAATCTATTCTTTTGTAGGCACATACTCCAATCTGATTTCTTTATCACTCACTTTGTCTTTTAAAAAGTGATATTTGATAGATATATGTTTTGTCTTTGAATGCAATACTAGATTCTTAGAAATGTTTATGGCACTAGAATTGTCACAAAATATAGCAATAGGCTCATCATACTCAATTCTGATATCCCTTAGCATCTGCTTCATCCATATTACTTGAGTGCAATTATTTGGAGTAGCAATATATTCTGCCCCAGTAGTAGATAAGGAAGTGGAATTCTTCTTTTTACTTAACCAAGATACCAACTTCTTCCCCAAGAAGAATGCACCACCACTAGTACTTTTTATGTCATCCACATCTCCTTCCCAATCTGCATCAGTAAAGACACTCAAAGTAACATCATCATATTTAGGATACCAAAGACCAAAGTCAACTATCCCTTTCAAGTATCTAAAAATTCTCTTCACAACAATCACATGAGATTCCTTTGGATCAGCTTGATATCTAGAAACCATGCATACAACATTCATGATGTCTGGTCTAGTCTGAGTCAAATAAAGTAATCCACTGATCATTGACCTGTATCTTGTTTGATTTTCTTTAGGAGAATCAACATTCTATGTTAAATTACATCCAGTTATCATGGGTGTACCAACTGGCTTTGAGTCTTCCATACCAAACATTTTTAGTAACTCTCTTACATATTTGGACTGAGAAATAAAAACTGCATTATCTAACTGAGTAATTTGCAATCTTAAAAATAAATTCAGCTCTCCAATCATTGATATTTCAAATTCACTTTTCATTTCATCAACAAACTTCATACATAAGTCATCATCACCTTCAAAAATGATGTCATCAACAAAGACTTCAATAATCAACTCTTTATCTTGATCCATCTAAAAATACAAATTACTGTCAGTAGTACCTTTATTGAATCCAAGCTTCAACAAGTATTTATCCAGTCTAGCATACTAGGCTATAAGGGCTTGTTTGAGTCCATACAATGCTTTCTTCAATTGGAAAACCATATCTCCTTTATCAGTTAGTTGAAATCCATCTAGTTGCTCAACATATACTTCTTCTTCTAGCTCACCATTCAAAAATGCTGACTTTACATCCATTTGATAGAATTTGTAGTTGTTAAAAGCAGCATAAGCAAGAAATAACCTTACAGCTTCAATTCTAGCAACAAGGGAAAAGGTTTCTTCAAAATCAATACCTTCCATCTATGAGTACCCTTTACATACTAGTCTTACTTTATTCCTAACCACTTCACCTTGTTCATTCAACTTATTCCGAAAGACCCATTTGGTTTCAATCACATTTTTATCCCGGGGTCTAGGAAAAAGAATCCATGTATCATTTTTCTCTATCTACATCAGTTCTTCCTTCATTGCTTCCATCCAATATTCATCTTTACATGCTTCATTGACATTGTTGGGCTCAATCTTGGAAATCAAACAATACTCTTCTATAATTCTTCTTCTAGTCTGCACACCTTTGTTCTTATCTCCTATAATTTGATTTTTAGAATGATTTAGCTTTACATACCTCAAAACTTTAGGATTTTCTCAAACTTCTAGTTCTTCTGTTCTTTCTTCTTCACTTCCACTAGCTTCTCCTTCTTGATTCTCTTGATTCACTGGAACAATTTGAACTTGATTATGTGTTTGAAAATTCTTTCCATTATCAGTACTATCATGTTGTTCATCTGAATCATATCCACAGTACCTGGATGATCTAGCAGCATCTTCATCAACTTTGACATTTGAACTTTCAATAATTTTCCTTAATCTTCTATTATAGTACCGGTAGGCCTTTCTCTTAGTAGAGTAACCTAGAAAGATTCCTTCATCACTCCTAGAATCAAACTTTGCAATATCTTCATCTCTCTTGATATAACATCTACTTCCAAAGATTTTGAAATATTTAACAATAAGCTTATACCCAAACCATAGCTCAAAGGGAGTCTTACAAGAATTACCATTGACATTTACCCAGTTGATAGTGTATACAGTAGTTATTACAACTTCTCTCCAATAGATATGAGGTACATTACCTTCCAACATTATAGTTCTACAACATATAGAATTGTTATGTTCTTTCTCTCAACAAATCTATTCTATTGAGGGGTTTGAGGAGTAGATAACTGTCTTTTGATTCCATGCTCTTCACAGAAAAAATTGAACTCCTGGGAAGTGAATTCACCACCTCTATCTGACCTTAGAAATTTAATCTTCAACCCTGTCTCATTCTCGATCATAGCTTTGAAAATTTTGAACTTTCTTAATGTTTCATGTTTTTCTCTCAAGAAGGCAACCCATATCATCCTAGAGTAATCATCACTAAGCAACATAAAGTACCTTTCTCCTTGTAGACTTATGATTTTGGAGGGGCCACATAGATTAGTATGCACCAACTCCAGTACTCCATTAGAATGATGTTTTTTGCTTCGAAAAGAAATTACTTTTTGTTTTCCCATCTGACATTCCTTGCATATGGTGTTAGTAGGCTTCACTAACTTAGGAAGATCTTTGACTGCTTGAGTGGAGCTTACTTTGACAATGTTATCAAAATTCACATGACACAACCTCCTATGAAATACCCATCTTACATCAACTTAAGCAATTAGACAAATTTCACTAGAAACACTCACGTGAAAAATGTAACCACTTGTCTTTGTACCTAAAGCAATTAAATTTCTTGAACTTCCCAGTATCCTGCACTTACCATCTTTGAATTGAAGATTGCATCCCTTTTCTACCATCTATCCAACAATCAACAAGTTATGCCTCAATCCTTCAACATAAAGGATATCATTAGTATTATATTTACCATGAGGAGAAATAGTGCCTCTTCCACAAATCACACTAGCATTGTTATCTCCAAATCTTACAACACCACTGTCATATTTTTCCAAGCTATGAAACTTTATTTTGTCACTAGTCATATGATGTGAGCATCCGCTGTCAATCACCCATTCATCATTTTCCTCAATTTTGGCTGCAAGAGCTTTCTCAATATTCTTATCACTAGCAAATTCAGTGGACACAGTACTATTTTCCTTGATATCAATGAATACCCATCCATCTTCATTTCTATTTTCTTTATTAGATTCATCTATAACACCTTCTTCAGAATAATAACATTTCATTTGAAATCTAGGCTTATTAGGTTTGAACCAAGGAACTGTTTTAGGACACTTTGATGCAAAATGAACTATCTTATAGCAAGAGAAACATTTAATAGGAAAATTTCCTTTATACTTACCTTTTCCTTTGGATTCTCTTTTCACAACCAATGCTTCTAGCTCTTCTAGCTCTCTTTCTTCATCTTCAATCTATTTCATCTCATCTTCATACTTGAATGTCTTTCTAGAACTTTCTCCTAGATCATATCTCTCTTGGTTTCTTCTGGATATAGTAGCCTTAAATGTATATTCTATCTTAGGAGTAGAATCACCGAATTCACTCAATTCAAAGGAAACAAGTTTAGCAATCAACATATCTCTTGTCACATTTGTTACTATCACAAGCTCTTCAATAGCATGAGCTTTTATTTTCTAAGAAGTAGGAAATGATCTGAGCACTTTAGCCACAATTTATTCTTCATCCAAGATTCCACCAACACATCTATTACCCATCACTAGTTCATTCACTTTTTGCATGAAAGAAATAATGTTTTCATCCTCGCTCATCTTCAAGTTTTCCCACTTACCTTTTAGAATTTGTAGCATAAAAACTTTCACTTGTGCATCTCCTTCATAAAATGTTTCCAACTTCTTCCAGATCTCATATGCTATTCTTAGACCCATTACATTTTTCATCTCTGAATTTGTCAGAGCACTCAATAATGCTTCTATAGCCCTGATATTTGTTTTAGCTTATTTGATCTCATCAGGAGTAGAGGGACCATTCTGAGGAATAACATATTTGTTCTTTGTAATTTTCCAAAAGGGATCACCAAAATGACACTCCATTCTAGCTTCCCATATAGAGTAGTTTGTTCCATCATATCTAGGACTATCCTTCTTGTATGATTCCATCTCAGATCACCTCAAGTTGTTAAACATCTTCAGAGAAACCTGCTCTGATACCAATTGTTGGAAAAACAAGAATAGACAACTGAGAGGGGGGTGAATTAGCTGTCACAAAATTTAGAACTTATTCAACCTTATTAATCTTTAATCTCAAATTTGATAAATAACAGTGAAAGCATGAATCAACAACACATCAAAAGCACACATAACACCAAGATTTTTGCATGGAAACCTTGTTACGGGAAAAACCACAGTGGAGGTTAATCAACAATTTATACACTATAAAAGTATAAAGAGAAATGAATAAGGAATGTACATGGATTCAAGCACACTACCTAGAGCTCACTACTCAAATGGAAGGCTCATTTCCTTACATAAACATTCAAGTTAAAACCATTTGAAGAATATGAACTGATAAATTAGCTTATACAAAAGCCTGATGACAGTTCTAGTTAGGCATAGAAATACTTCTTCACACTTTGCTCTACCATTGAATGATCTGATCTTTATTCACACATTTCACATTCACACTTCTCATAAAAACATTGAGCACAGTTCAACATGAGCAAAAAATCACTCTTATATATCTACTAGATGGAATTACATCAACAACTTTGTCGGCCAAAAATAAAAGAATAAATGAATTAAAAACTGTTAGTCCAATTCATGACCAAATCTCAATGCAAACCAACCTAAGTCGATCACAACATAATGAGGACCTAAAAAAAATTCCTCGAACATGCCAAACATTAAAAAATTAATCAGCTAGGATCCATAACACGCTACAGCCATCATGTTGACCAAGAACATGAAAACCCGAACACACAATGGAAAAATCTCCGATAACAATCAAACTGATCAACACAAATGTGAAAAAAGGAAGAGCACGATCTAGAATCATCAACGGACATCACACAAGAATACACAACTCAAATTACCATAATTACATTCTCTTCTTCTAGAAACATCAGGTACAGTAACAGAATACCTATAGGAACACATAAACACACAACTTGCAAAACTTTGAAACTTCTAGAGTATAAACTAGATAGGATTAGCAACAAACCCTTTAAAGTGCAACACCTGAATACCAACATACTAGATTTTACACCACACTAAACTTTATATCTAACCTTCAACTTATTAGCTGCTACTTAGGGGGAGTAGTCAGATGATTCAGATATGTGATTCAAAGCATGTGTACCTATTCCATTGATGTCAAAGGGGGAGAAGAGTAGAGTGAAAAACTATGGAAGAGCTAAAAATAAGGGGGAGAAGAATAGTATGAGAAGAGAAATGTGTAAAGGGGAGATTGTTAGAAAAATAGAATTGGATTGATGGTGTATTTTTCACATCATGTGTTGCCATCAATTCCAAAGGGGGAGATTGTTGGAGGTTGTGGTTGATTTGTTGATATGTTGTTTTCATTGATGTCAAAACTATTAGCATTGGTGTCATGAAGGCTATATATGTCAAGGATATTGAGAAAATTATAATAAATATGTTGAAAGTTGTCTGTGAAGCTGTGAATTTCAGTGTATTGGAAAATTCAACATGTTAGTATTCAGAAGTTGTAGATTAAAGGGTTTTTTTCTGAGCCTATCTAGTGTATCTATCAGAAGTTTCAGAGGTGCACATCAAGATTTGAGCAAGTTGTGAGTTTCTATGTTCCTACAGTTATTTTGTTACTATAGTTGGTGTTTATAGAAGAAGAGAATGTGACTTTAGTAATTTGAGTTTCTATGTATGCTCTTTTGATGATCATTGATGTTTCTAGATCATGATCTATCTTTGTTTCACGCCCACGTTGATTGGTGTACTCGTGATCGAAGATTTTTTCTTTGTATGTTTGAGTTTTGATGTTCTTGGCTGACATGGTGATTGTAGCGTGTTGTGGATTAATTTTTGAATGTTTTGCATGTTTGAGGATGTTTTTTTAGGTCTTCATTTTGTCATGACTGACTTCAGTTGGTGCGTATTGAGATTTGTTTATGAATTGGGCCAAAAATTTGTATTCATTTATCATTTTATTTTTGGTCGACAAATTTATTGATGTAATTCCATGTAGGGGATATATAAGAGTGATTGTCTTCTTCATTTGATATGTATGTGTGTGTAATGTGAAGTATGCAAGTGCTATATGCGAATAAAGATTAGATCATTTGATTGCAAAGTAGAGTGCGAATAAGATTAAGCGAAGTGTGAAGAAGTGTTTATGTGCTTAACTAAAACTGTAATTAGGATTTTGAAGAAGATAATTTCTTAGTTCAAATCCTTCAAATGGGTTTAATTTGAATATCTCTATAAGACAGTGTGTCTTGTTTGAGCAGTGAGCTCTAGGTAGTGTTCCTGAATGCATGTGCATTCTCATTATTCATCTCTATAATTTTAATAGGGTATAATATTCTGGACTAACATCTACTGTGCTTTTTCCCTTAAAAAGGTTTCCATGTATAAAATCTTGGTGTTCTTTGTGTTTCTAATGTGGTGATTGTTTATGCTTAATGTTCTTTCATTAGATCTGAGAATAAGTTGAGTAAGGTTTAATAAGTTTGAATAATCCATGACAACTGATGCACCCCCCTCTCAGTTGTCTATCCTTATTTTTCCAACAGATCTCATCTTCAAAAGTTAAGCCATTACCTTCTAATAATAACAATATTATGAATGTACTTTTCGGTGATGATTGGGGGTCATTAGATTTGACACATCATTTCAATGGGAAGTCTAAAGTCTCACCACAAAACTGCAAGGAGTCAAATATAAATGATGATCATGATATGGATTTATTTTCGAACAAATGTTTTGTTGATGATTAAGGTTCATTATATTATACTTCCTCCTATATTGTAATGTACAAAATATCACAATATAAACCTAAGGATTCTTGTATTTCATTTGCTCAACCCTCTTCTACATCAACAAATACAAAACATCACCTCATGATGGTGATGGGGGCTACTTAGCTTTTCTATCTTATGCGTTGGTGATGCTAGACTTTAAAAATCTTAAAAAGGATTTGCATTCTTGTTAAATAATCAATTCTTCTCATGATAATTTATATAATACTTCTCCATCTGAGTTGGAAGAATGTTATGGGATTGGGTATAAAATACTTTCTAAAAATGGATATAAGGAAAATATAGAACAATGTGTTAAGGATCACATGAAGTTTGTGCCATACATTTCTAAAAGGGGTTTAGGTTTCAAACCCTCATCTCCATCTTTCAATCATGCTCGATAATCTACTATAATATAAAAATCATGTGGTAAGCGAGCAATATTTTCTTTATAAGAGAAAAAATTGTCTCCTACACCTTTATTGCAACAAGAACATATTTTGTTGAGGCTTCTCAAAGCCCACTTGATTACTCTTCATCCTCAAAAATAAGAAAATATATAGTAATAACTCTTTTTTTGTATATCATTGAGTGCATGGTCATCCCATAAATGAATGTCAGGTCTTGAGTAGTAAAATACAATTTTTTTTTTATTGTGGAGGTATTCCATGTGGTGACACACCTAATCACTCTAAACCATAATGATATTTATTATATGTTGTTTCTCCTCACTATGTGGCATTCCTAGCTTCATATTTTTCCTCATTACCATTCATGTTGGTACAATATTAAGTGCAACCATATTTTCCATGGTACCAACACAATAGTATCTAGCATGGGTTTTATTTCCTTTGCATTTCAGGGTAAGAACTAGTTTTTGGAGGTGTGTATTATTTTCAAGGATTCCCTCTTCCCCTTTTCTTCCTTAAAATACCAACTTAGCAAGTATGTTGACATTTTAAGGGGGGAATATCATCATATCCATTTCATAAATGTCTTTTTAGATTTGACTTATTAACATACCCCTTTGTGGTGATGTTGTTTGTAATACCCCATGAGGCATGGTTATCAATTCTTCCCCTATGACATTAACCATTGATTCATCCCCTGTAACATTAAACCTTTATGCGCTCCCTAGACAATGATTTGCAAAATAGTACATGGATCTAGCATAACACAACTTGCTAGTTCATGAACTTGAGAATTTTTACATGGCTACCTACCGTAACACACCTCAATTTCCCATGGAACCATGTGTTTCATGGGTTATTTTAAATCATTATGAGAGTAGAATTTTGTTTAAACAACACATTCAATGGATGACATAAATGGTATTTGAGATAAATTTAAGACCTGTTGGTGTTCCAAATCAGAAAATCAAATGAATCCTAAAGACTAGCTAATTTCTTATGTTCAGATTCAAAGATGGATTTGGCCAACTAATAGGAAATGAGATTTAAACACTTTTCCCCTACACTTTAGGCTCTGTAGGACTTAGGGGGGTCACCCTTTAGCAATACCTAAAGATTCAAACATATACTTAATGGGATATTGCATAAAAAATAATTCTCTCACAAGATTATGCTAAGAAACATAAAATACCATTCAACATTGGCTAAGATATTGAATGAATTTAATTAACCAGCATGGAGAACATGGAAAACACATAACCCAAAATACAAAATTAAAATGGTTTATGACTTAATAATTTGGGACCAAATTGAAAACAACAAAAGCATGAAGATTGACCAATGCAAAAAAGAGGGCTACGAAGTCATATAACCAACACTTCATCCTATAGTGTTAGACATGTTTTGAAGGTCTCTAAAAATGCTATCACATTATGACAAAAAGACCACTGAAGCTTTATCTGGTAACCATTCTTACAAATCCACCTAAAAATGCAACACTCCTATCATATTTGTTGAAGCAATTACATTATTCCCTAAACAATAGGAAATGACAAATGCAACTGACATTCATTAAAGCAATTACATTATTCAATGAACAAAAGGAAACAACAAATGTACCTCAAATGCAGCAAATGTGCATGAAAAAACCCAATTAATCTTTGATTATTGAATTCAAAGGAGTTTTACATCTCAGCAATGTAGAAATTATCAAAAAAAATATATTCATGAAGCTTAATTCAAAATACAAGACACCTCAGATTAATTGACTAACATTCATATTTGATCTTAGCTTTACAATCTACCCAGAACTTCTGCCTGCCTTGCAGAGATTTCAAAAAATTGAAACCCTTACAATGAGAAAAGAAATAGAAGAAATAGAAGAAAGGAAAACTCCAGCAGTTGACTTGTTGAATAAATCAAAAATCTCCATCCATCATTAATCTGCAAAAATAAAAGCCTCTCTCTTCTCTCTTCATTTGCAACAAACATTGCCTCTCAAATTCTACCCTTATTGTAACTTGTCAAGCAATTGAAAATTTACCTACATGGAGAATTTCCTCATTTTATCTAGCTATGTGAAAATATCTCTACTTTTCGTGAGAGCTTCATATTTTATGCCTTTTTATTAAACTGAGGTTGCACATTATTTTACTTTAGCAAAGTAAAATATTCTCCCTTTGCACCTTTAAAATATTTTCCTTTGTATTAAAAACATCGCTCTTAATAAATCACTGGGCCCCATAACATTCACCCACGGTATTAATTTCATCCTTTAGCCAATAGAATTTCTCACCCAATGAATACTGATTCACTTATAAAATATTCCCTAGACACTTCACTTTACCATTTAAAATATTTTCCCATAATATTTTATTTCACTTTCTGAAAAGTGAAAGCCTTTTAAAAATACTTTCTAGGCAAATAAGGATTTTACCCATGTTGCACACTCTTAAAATATTTCCTTTTTTAAAACTCCTCATCACCTCATCAGGAAAATATTAAAAATAAACTATTACCCACCATTTAAATTTGAATCAATGAGGCCCATTAAACATTTTCCACTTTATAGCTCATACTTTTTCCATTTAAAATTTAAATGGGGCCTCCTTTAAAAATTTCATTGGGCACATCAACTTCACCCTCTCAAGGAAACTATGTCGGCCTACCACCTCCACATGGAAAATTATTTCCAGCCTTGTAAGAGATCAAAAAAATGAACTTTGAAGGTGTGAGATTGTAGGGAAGGGTAGGGATTCAACTACATTTTGCATCTTTCTATCCTCCGTTGGATCTTGGTTGTTTACCCTATTTTTCCTAATTTTTCTTCCTCACTCATTCGTTCTGCATTCTTCTCTTTATTTTTCTCTGCAACCCTCCTCAATTCATTGTTGCGCTAAAAGAGAGCTCATCAAACAATGTTGATGCATTTGCCATGGGTGCATACTTGTTTATGCATTGGGTTTCCACTGAGAAGTTTCATACACAACACTTGCAACATAATTGCTGAGACCTTTTCAACAAATGATACACCTTATGTACTATGCAACATTCATAGAATTTCCCATAGCAATGCCAAAACTCCCTTTATAGTATTGAATCACCCATACTAGACACATTGCTGCAATTTCTACTTTCTCAGCAATGCTATCCCAAAGCTGCACACTTGCAACCACTTCTATGCCCATGCTCAATAGTCATTGAGCTCTTGAAGGTGTACAAAGGATTCTAACTGAATTCCTTAATCAACTATGCTTTGATGGATATTCGTACTCTTCTCCAACATTCCCATCCTCATGCCGCTTTGATTTTTTTCCTTACTATAGTCCAATCGTTGCTCATCTTCTGGTTCATGCTCTCTACAATACATTTGAGCTGTGATGCATTTTCCCTTAGATTCTTCCTCTATTTCAAAAAGGACTCTTAACAAAGCTCCTTTATCTTCCATCAAAATTTTGTTGAATTTTATGAAGCCAATATGTTTAGTAAAATAACCTATCTTATACTCAGAGATATCTGCAAATCATCCAAATTTTCCCTCATTGAATCCATAATCAATTCCGTGCTCAATTAGATCTCATTCTAAGGCTTGAATTGTAGCCACAAAATATAAATGTGCATTCAAGACAATGTAGAAACCCTAACAATTCGTGGTCTCTATAAAATGGTTTACTTTTCACCATTGGAAATGGAGATGTTCATTACTTTCAAATACTTGTGTATTTTGTTCAACTTGTAGATAAATTTCACATTCTCACCTATGGGCTTATTACAGTCTCTCTTAAGGTTGCCAATCTTTCTTTTAGGTATCTCCAAAGCTTTGTGTTTTTCCTCTTTTGATTTATCTCTATATTCCATTATATCTGATAATAAATTTTGAATATCAAAACCGAATCTTTGAGTCCCCAATTTCCTTACTTCTTCATTTGAGGAGAGTTTCTTTTATATATCTAGTGGGACTCAATACTCTAAATTTTACTTCACCAATAGAAGCATCCACATTTTCTATATGTCAATGCTTGTATACATGCATGCATATTGAGTAGGGTACTTAAAAATACATCTAATAGAGATAGTCAATCCATTAAGTACTGATGGATGTCCATATTTAGCATTATGCCTATCTATTTTTCTTTCCATGTTTTACAACTATTGATTGTATTTGCATGAGAGATCCCTAAACCCTTTTGGAATAAAAACATTTGATCCATGTGCATACAATAAAAAGGAAAGATGATAACAAAGGTTGTGGAAATAAGCACTACATCCAAATAATTACGAAAATTGAATAATACTAGCCTCAAATTATGTAACATATGTCGGGTCCCCTTATGGGCATGACTAATTTTTGTTTTCATTTTCAAACAAGTTTTGTCCTTGAACTGATATGAGGAAATTTCTAAATGCTTTTGAAGTGGAATGATAAACTGGGTTGGCATTAAAATTTTCTTTTTGACATATTTGAAAAATGAGAAAAATTGGCCAAGTTGGCTCTAGAATCACCTTGAAAAACAGGTCAAATGATCTCCCAGAGTCACAAAAACTTGTAGGCATGTAGAATTTTGACTCGAGAATGGAGTGAAAAAGATGGTTTAGAAAAATAGGTTTCCAGGTGCAACTTATTAAATGCCAAATTTTCCTAGTAAAACTTTTATGCATCTGAATCTGTTTAGAACAAATTA
Source organism: Sequoiadendron giganteum (assembly GCA_007115665.2). Taxonomy (NCBI): domain Eukaryota; kingdom Viridiplantae; phylum Streptophyta; class Pinopsida; order Cupressales; family Cupressaceae; genus Sequoiadendron; species Sequoiadendron giganteum. Next base: position 266,279,318 of record CM021106.1, read on the forward strand.
AAACTCACCAAATTGACATCTCCAAAAAATATCAAATCAACTCTTGACGAGCTACCACTGCACATACGAGCTCATTACCACTGGATATACGAGCTCATTTAGGTACCCTAAATATGTGTGCAAGAAGGATTTTATTCAATCATCAATCTTCATGAGATACTGAATGTCAAAGTTGGCCACCTTAAGAGGTTTCAAAAAATGCAGGTGCAAAATTGAACAAATTGCATTTGGTTTTGGCTTGGTAAAAACAACAAGTCTTGTCATGAGGCTCTGAAACCTAACATGGGAGTAAATTTAGGTGGGGAGAATGGATAGAAACAATCCTTTTGTCATGACAATCCTCCATCTGTGAAATATTAACCTGAACAGGAAGCCACTTTGCAAAACTGAAAGTTTGCAAACAGAAAAAAGTGCCAAAACCCTCTAGCTTTGTTGTTCAAATCTCTGACAAAATTTATCATGGGAAGCTGAAAACTGACATGCACGTTCACATATGTAACATGAGTGGGTCCACTAAGGGATTTGGTTTGAAAATCAATAGGCTCTGAAATATGACCCTTCAAAGTATGCCATTTAGGCAGATTTTTAGGTGCACTTCTGAGAGTGTAGAAATAAAATTCTCAATATGGGCACTTCAAATTTGAAAAATTTAAGAGCACCACCAAGATCGAGATCTCTTTTCCTTATTGACTCAAATCCTTTTCAGTACTAATATATGTTTTTGTGTTTTGATAATGTCTTATTGTTTACATTGTGTTTGAATTTAATTTATATCATGTTTCTATTTGAATTATGTTCATGTTGTGTGTCTTCATTGTGTATGATTTGTGTTTGTCATGTTGCATTTACCTCTCATACATGTGTGTTTCTTTATCCTCATGTTGTATTTCCATAGGATCTTGAATCCTAGGGACTAGTGCTTTCCTTAGATTCAGTTCCATACTATCTCTTAATAATCTGGATAATGGAACCCCTCTTGACATATTCTTGGTTTAGTGCGAGTCAAAGCATAAGTTCATACTCTCACTAAAGTGGAGGATAAATGTAGCATAAAAAATTATCACCCTCGACAATTTCACACTAGGTTTTGCTCCCTCCTATGTGCTTGGACCTAATTATGCATTAATTACATATTTTGTAAATAATTTAAAAATCAAACATGGGAAATCAAATTATGCATTTAATATTTTTCCCCTGACACTTTTAATCCCTGAAAAAGGCTGATTTGGTTTAGGGTGTACTGCACCATAGACCAACTAGTTTGTCCCCAAATTTTAATAAGTTGATGTCGATAATTTATTATTTTAGTTTCCAAATTTCAATTGTTGGCTATCAACATTTTCTTTTCAAAAAAATAGAAGAATTGAATATAAATACCTAATCATTTTCACAATTTTAATGCTAATGCATCTGTATGTTGAATAGGACAATTGAGAGGGGGGGTGAATCAGTTGTCACAAAATTATGCCTTTAATTCAATCACTGAAACTAATCCTTAATACTTATTAAATGATTAATCATGAAATGCCAAAGTAGAAACTTAAATCCAACATATAAACACAATAACACTAGGTTTATGTGGAAAACCCAATACAAGAAAAACTACGGTTAGGATTAATTAACACTATAGAGAATATCAAAACCGATTACAAAAGGCTCACTTCTTGAAACAAAGCTCATAGTCTGAAACACAGACTCACTATCCAATAGGGCTACAACGCGAAGGGCTCACTGCCAAATCGATACAAAGAAGACAAAGAAGAGATGTTACAGGGAGATTATAATCCCAATGCAACAAAAAATTCCACCACAATTACCCCACACATGCATGAATGATATAGCTCACCTTCTGCTCACTGCATTCGAAAACTCAACATTAAGCTTCACATTGATCTACCACATTCTCAACATAGAAACTTACTGAATAGAATCAATGTTGCACAAAATTAAACTTTCTCTTATCTCTTATTTCTCCACTTCTTCGCTCTTGCATCCCATCTTCACCATTAACTCATCTTTCATTTATACCATCTTCAACTTTGAAACATATCCAAAGACGATCATCTAACTTTAAATTCAAATTAGTCCAGTGCAAAAACATCCTAGGGTGGAATTAGAATGAGGGTGACCCAAAGACATGCTTCAGGGAACCAAAAAATATCCAACATGCTTCATCATCCTTGAAATTTGTATTTCACACAATGTCTTCCAAACCAGTGTAAAACACATAAAATCATCAAGCACAAATCTTCCAAATGCCAAAAATTATCTTGAATAGAACCAGGGCAACACAACTCTAGAACCATAAGTCATAAAAATTCATCAAATAGAAATCTAGACCAACAATATTTCTCTTGAACCTCAACCAAAAATACAAAATATCATAGTTCACAACTAGTGAACACAACTTGCATTGTACAATGAATCATCAACCAAACATCTGGATATAACATCTACTAACAAGAATGAACAACATATCTGAACCACACAAACACATGAGAGAATTTGGACCAAAAACAAGAGAAACCACTGAACACATGCAACAAATCGTTATTACAATTTTCTCAATATCCTTGAAATATACAACCAACACTAACTAGTAGATAGATAGCTGACCAGTTGACATCAATGACAACACCTAAAAACTTTCCGCAACACCTTCAGTATTTTCATTCTTGCAACAATCTCCCCCTTTGTCATTGATGGAAACACGTGATGTGAAAAACCATCGAAGACAAAATACTAGCTCTAAATACATTTTTTTGTTTTCTCCCCTTTAGAAGATAATCTCTTATGTGCTTCTTCTCATTCTATTTTCACATGCTTCTTCTCTCACCCTTTGACATCAATGGAAAAGGAAAAATAATATTTTCCATTGATCGCTCCTTTGAAATGACAAAAAAATACACAAAATGACAACACCTGATACTACCTATCCCCCCTAAGAGGTAGGCACCAAAATATCAATCTAGAAGAAAGATAGACCCATGGATCCACCAAACTGATGCATCTGCATATGCATCTAGATTAAGAAAGAAGGGGAAATAACCCCTAACTTCTTCTGGAGATACTCAAAAGTATCTTTAGGAAGAGCCTTCGTAAATATATCAGAAATATAATCCTTCATTGGAACATACTTAAGCTTCACTTCATTCTCTATGACTTTCTCTCTCAAGAAATGATATCTAATAGATATGTGCTTCATCCTTGAGTGCATCACAAGATTCTTAGAAGTGTTAATTGAACTTGTATTATCATGGAAGATAGAAATGGGATCATCATACAACACTATGATATCTTTAGATGTTTGTTTCATCCATAGATCTTGTGTACAACAAGATGTAGCAACAATATAATCAGCTTCAATAGTAGACAAGGAGACTGAATCTTGCTTCTTACTCAATGAAACCACCAATCTACATCTAAGAAGGAATGCACCACCACTTATACTCTTTTTGTCATCTACACATCCAACCCAATCTACATCTATATAGGCATTGAGTGTAAAGTTAGTATCTTTAGGATGCCACAATCCATAATCCAGAGTGCCATTCAAATATTTGGATATTATTTTAGTTGTAGCAAAATGTGTTTCCTTCAGATATTATTGAAATCTAGCCACAAGAGAAACTGCATGCATGATATCTGGTCTAGTAGTAGTCAAGTATAATAGTCCATCAATCATAGATATATACTTTCCCTGATCAACCTTAGGTGAATTATCATCTTTACCCAATTTGTAACCAGTCACCATAAGAGTAATTATCAGTTTGGAACCATCCATCTTGAACTTCTTCAACATCTCTCTCACATACTTAGACTGTGAAATAAAAAATCCTTTTTTTCTAATTTAATCTATAGCCCAAGAAAGAAATTCATCTCCCCAAACATATAAACTTCAAATTATTTCTTCCTCTCTTCTACAAACATCTTGCACATACTTTCATTTCCTCCAAAGACAATATCATCTACATACACAACTAAAATCAAGATTTTGTCTTTTTCAATCTTAAAGTACAAATTATTATTTGTCTTACCTTTGTTAAATCCTTGTTGAATCAAGTAATTATCTAACCTTGAATACCAAGCTCGAGGAGCTTTCTTCAAACCATATAAAGCATTCTTCAATATGCACACCATATTTGGTTGATCTATCAACTTAAATCCTTTTGGTTGTTCAATCTAAACTTCTTCTAGCTCACCATTCAAAAATTCTGACTTGACATCCATTTGATAGACCTTGAAATCTTTATAAGCGACAAGTACCAAGAAAATCCTCATAGCTTCCGTTCTTGCTATGAAGCAAAAAGTTTCTTGAAAATATATTCCTTCTACTTTTGAGTAACCTTTACACACAAGCCTCACTTTGTTTCTAACCACTTCTCCATTCTCATTCAACTTATTTTTGAATACCCACTTTGATCCAATAATGTTTTTTATCTGCCAATCTTGGGACCAATTCATAAGTTTGATTCTTCTCAATTTGCAAAAGTTCTTCTTTCATCACTTCCTTCCAATGTTCATCTTTACGAGCTTCACTTACTATCTTTGGTTCTATCTCAAAAAGTAAACACAAATTCACTCTAGCGACAACTTTGCTTCTAGTTAACACACCTTTTTGTCTTATCTCCAATAATCTAACTTTTTGTATGATTCCTCTATACATATCTAGGTGTCCTAAGGGACATCACCAGAGCATCTACTTCTCTTTCATTTTTTTCATCCTACTTCTCTTGGTCATATTTTTCCTATTCTTCCATATTTTCTTCTATTCTTGCACAATCATGTTCATTAGATACATATCCATTAATAATAGAATTATTCATTTTCTCCTCAACCTTCATATTTGAGATTTCTATAATATTTCCTAGTCTTTTATTGAAACATCTATATGCCTTGATTTTAGTAGAATATCCAAGAAAAATTCCTTCATCACTTCTTGCATCAAACTTTCCTAAATTTTTGTCATCTCTTTTGATATAGCATTTGCTTTCGAATACCTTGATTTTTTAACTATAGGAATTGTTCCATGCCATAGCTCATAGGGAGTCTTTGTACTGTTTTCTCTTGCTTGAACACGATTGAACACATAAACAGCAATATGAATAGATTATTTCTTGTAAACTTCTAGTAAACCAGTCTCGGTAATCATTGACCTAGCACCTTCCTGAATTGTTCTATTTTTCCTTTCAACAACTCCATTATGCTGAGGAGTTCTTCAAGTAGATAAACGTCTCTTTATTCCATGCACTTCACAAAACATATTAAACTCATGGGAGGTGAATTATCCAACTTTATCAAATCTTAATAATTTTATCTTCAAATTCACTTCATTTTCAACCATTGCTTTGAATGCCTTGAATCTATCTAATGCATATGATTTCTCTCTAAGAAATGTAAACCATGTATATCTAAAATAATCATCAATTAAAAGAATAAATTACCTTTCACCAAGTAGACTTCTTACTCTTGTAGGACCATAGAGATATGTATGAATTAAATTCAGTAATCTAATAGTAGACTATTCCTTTGATCTATAATGATTTCTTTCTTGCTTTCCAAACTAATAATTCCTATAGATAGCATTTACAGGCTTTGTAATTCTTGGTAAATCTCTCATGGCTTGAACAACACTAATCCTTTCCAAGTTATCAAAATTCATGTCACATTCTCCTATGCCATAACCAACTATCATTTATTTGAGTCATAAATTTTTTTCCATCAATACCCTTAAGTTGATATATATTCCCTTCAAATTTCTTTCCTATAACAATCAATGTTCCAAATCCTTTCGGGATCTCACATTTCTCATGAATAAACACAATATTATATCCTTTTCTACACATCTGACCAACACTCAATATATTATGCCTTAAACCCTTAACATAGTAAACATCACCAATATGATGCTTGCCATGAAAACTTACTGAATCTATCCCACATATTTTAGCACCAGTATGATCTCCAAACATAACCAAGCCTGCATCATATTTATCAAGCTTACCAAACTTAATTTTATCACCAGTCATGTGATGTGAAAAACCACTATCAACTACCCAATAATTTTTTTTTTGTTTAGCATGTGGGGCAGTGATAATAACACCTTCATTTTTCTCCTTCTCCAGAGGGATTTCGTTTAACTAGTTTTTAGAATTTGTAGAAGTAGGTTCATCCTTAATCACCAAGAACAAGCATTCATTGTCCTCTGTAGCTTTATATTCTGAGTCCTTATCAGAAATACTATCATTCCCATTCACATAGTAAGCTATGCTAATCTTCTTTCCTTTCTTTTCCTGCTCATATCTTAGTTTATTCCTTTTAGCTCTTTCTAGACACTTTGCAGCATAATGATCTATTTCTCCATAACTAAAGCATTTAAAGGGAAACTTACCTTCATACTTACTAGATCCTTTGCTCATTCTTCTTACAAAGTTAGCTTCTATTTCATCAAATTTCTCTTCATCTGGATCTTCATCTTTTGTAGCTTTAAAGATAGTCTCTGATTTTCTTTCATTCCTTAGACTCGAATTCCTCATTTCATAAGATATCAAAGATCCTTACAAAAAATCCTTAGTGCAAGTCTTATAATCTATATTCTTGTCAATAACACTCACCTTCTCACTATAAGCATTAGGAACTATTTCGTGAATCTTCTTTACAATCCTTGTTTCATCAATAATAGCACCAAGTCCTAGCATAGCAGCCACTATCTCGTACAATCTATGTACATAAGCTTTAACATTTTCATCTTTGAACATATATCAAAGATCAAACCGTGTCTCCAAATTTAGTAGTTTTTCCTCTTTAACTCATTCATCACCATCATGTGTTATTTCTAAAGCATCCCAAATTTGCTTAGATGTCTTCAAATTCCAAACCTTGAACAAATCTAAATGTACTAGACTATTCTTCAAAATGTATTTCACCTTATTGTTCACTTGATGTAATTTTATTTCTTCAAGTGTACTCAGACAATTAGCAGGAGTATAAGGATTTTTGGTAAGCTTTCTCCCCATCATATTTGCAATACTCCAAATATTCTTCCATCAATACTTTTCATATACCATAATTAGATCCATCAAACCTCGGATAATCATAAACCATTTTTCTAGCCATCTCAAACCTTCCTCAAGAGGTTAAGCTCTTCACCAAGGAACCAATCTTTGATGCCAATTGTTGAAGGACAACTAAGAGGGGAAGGTCAATCAGTTGTCATATAATTAGGCCTTTAATTCAATCACCAAAAGTAATCTTTAATACTGCTTAAATGATTAATCATCAAATGCTAGAGCATAAAATTAAATCAAACACGTAAACATAATAACACTAGATTTACTTGGAAAACCCAATATGAGAAAAACCACGGGGAGGATTAAATCACACTTTAGAGAATATCAAAACTGATTACAAAAGGCTCACTTGCTGAAATAAGAACTCATTGTCCAAAAGGGATACAACTCGAAGGACTCACTACCATAAAGATAGAAAGAATACAAAGAAGATATGTTATATAGAGAATACAATCCCAATGGAATAAAAGTTCCACCACAATTACTCTACACATGCATGAATTATGGAGTTTTCCTTCTGCTCACTACATCTGGAAACTCAATAATAAGCTTTGTATTGATCTGCCACACTCTCAACACACACACGTACTACATAGAATCAATTTCACACAAAAATACACCTTGTCTTATTTCTTAACTCTCTACTTATTTTCTCTTGCATCCCATCTTCACCATTAACTCATCTCTCATTTATACCATCTTCAACTTTGAAACATATCCAAAGTCAGTCATCCAAATTAAAATTAAAATTAGGTCAATGCAAAAAAATCCTAGGGTGGAATTAGAATAAGGTCGACCCAAAGAAACACTTCAAGGGACCCAAAAAGATCTAACATGCTTCATCACCCTCGAAAGTAGTATTTGACAAAAGGTTAGCCAAATGAATATAAAACACATAGAACCATTAAGCACAAATTTTCCAAATTTTGAAACTTATCTTCAATAGAACTAGGGAAACACAACTCTAGAACCACAGGTCATAAGAATTCATCAAATATAAATTTAGACCAAAAATATTTCTCCCGAACCTCAACCAGAAACACAAAAAACCATAGTTCATGACTGGTGAACATAACTTGCACTATACAATGAATCAACAACCAAAAATTTGGATATAGCATCTACTAACAACCATGAACAATATATATAAACCACACAACCATAGGAGAAAATTTGGACCAAAAATCGGAGCAACCACTAAACACATGCAACATATCTTCATTACAATTTTCTCATATCCTTGACATATACAACCAACAAAAACTAGTAGATAACTAGTTGAATGTTTGACATCAATGACAACACTTGCAAACTTTCCTCAACACCTTCAGCCTTTTCATTCTTGCAACACCTTGCACTTCAATTTCAAAGAAAATAAAGTGTCCTAAAATTAGTCAAGGGTAGTCAAGAGTAGAATTATGAAGAATTTTTAGTATTATTATTACAACACTTTCATTAATCAAGTTTAAGTTTTAAACACATAAATGTGAAGTAATAAATTATGTTCAAGGAGTTATTATGATCTATCATGCAAAATCATGAATACATATTGAGTTATCCTCTACATGCTAGCATGAACAATCTATGGTATATATGAGCTAACCTTTTGTAGGTCTATCAAGAATTCAAGGAATCCATCAATCAACTTGTGTGTAGAACATATTATTCAAGGGTTTTCATGTCAAGGTAACGTTATCATTTGTAAGCCAAAGAATTTATGCACTCTGGTTTTTTTTTTTTTTGAAATTTCTCCCGCTCATCGGTGTTTTGAATTTCTGTGTGCATGGTGGAATCTATCTTGGGGGTATCTAATGGTCCCCCTTTGCCCCCTCTTGACCCGTGCTCCTCTCCTTTGGGGACGTGTCTGGTGGGTACCCCATCTATGGGATCTTCGCTTTCACCATCGGGCATTTTGAAGGATTTAGCTTCTCCGAGCAGTTCTTTTGTGCCGGCGGTTGAGATTCCTCTGGCTGCCAGTTGGAAGGATGTTCTGACTAGTGGGAAACAAGTCTCCTCCTTGTTTCTGGCTCCACCTAAGATTATTTTGATCTCGCGTACTATGTTTCACATACCTGATTCAATTAGTGATAGGATCCTTTCCTCCATGGAGAATGTTGTGGTGGGCAGATTCCTTTCTTATCATCCTACGGTGGATATGGTTAGGAAATGGGTTGTTGTGAAGTGGCATCTCAAGGGTAGTGTGGAGATACATGTGATGGTTGGCAGTCTCTTCCTATTTAGATTTGCTGCAGCTAAGGACTTGGTGGCCACTTTGTCGTCAGGTCCGTGGGTTTATGGGAAGCACAGTCTAGCAATGTGTAAGTGAAAACCTGGTTTTGACCCCGCTATTGATCTTAACATGTCAGCTCCTATTTGGATTAGGCTATCAGGCTTACCTCTTGAGTTTTGGGATGATGCCATCTTCAAGGCTATTGGTGATTCATTGGGCTAGTTTGTTACCACAGATGCTATCACTAAATTGAAATCAAGGTTAGTCTTTGCTCGATTCTATGTCAATATTTGCGTTGATAAAATTCTACCAAACTCTATCAAGTTGTGTTATAAGCTGGGTAGTGGATTCAACCTGTATGTTACAAAAATGCTGTGGTATTTTGTCAAAGGTGTACCAAAGCTGGGAATCTTATTTTTGACTACAAATCTTCGGTCAGTCAGGAGACTAAGGATGTGTTAAATCCCACAAATCCAACTAAGGATATCTCGAGGCCTTTGAGTGTCTCTAAGCTTGTCCCCCCAGGTTCTGTTCGACCACCTGTGATTTCTCCTCAGCCACCCTTCCCTGTTAGTCCTCACCCTGGTTTGATCCCTTGTGTCTCTTCAGTGTTGGAAGCCTTACCCCGGGAGGTCTCTTTGTCTTAGGATCCTGGATCCTCGACTGTCGATATCTTGCTTGAGGGGGCTTCTATTGGGTTCTTTCATCCTAGCTCATCGGTTGTTGATCCTCTGTCCTTGACTGTTGCTCTGGGGACCTATGGGGCCTTGGTAGAAGATGGTGAATTTTGGGAGGAAGAGTGCTTTGACATGTTTGAAGAGTCTACTAAAAGTTTGGGGAGCTTAAAGCTGGAGAAACTAGAGGATGAAGGGATATGGACTATGCCTAAGAAGAAGGGAAGGAAGAAGAAGGCAGATGTTGGAGGGGATTCTAAACCTAGGAGACCCTCTCAGAGATACACTAGAACGAGAGAAATGACAAATGAGATTGCCCTGGGAAAGGAGAGGACATTGGATGTGTCCTCAAAAAAAGGTTAGAAATGAGGATTATGTCTTAGAATGTTCATGGGCTTAATAGCTCCCACAAACAACGTGCCCTAAAGAACTATATAGTGGAGCATAAGATTGATGTTTGTCTTCTTCAAGAAACTAAGATGTTAATGGTTAATTTTGACAAAGTTGCTAGCTTTTTATGGCCTAATGCTTCCTATGTCCACAGTGATGCTAAGGGAGCTTCGGGAGGATTGTCCATGCTTTGGAATCCTTCCTGTATCCAGGGTTCTGAATTATTTAATTGTAAAAATAGCATTGAGGTTCCATTCTCCTTTGTTGGAGAAGAATGGTCTATAGTTAATATATATGCTCCTAATTAGAGGAACTCGAGGAATATTGTATGGAATAACATGGTGGCTAAGATTAATATGAATAAGGGTGGTCATTGGCTTGTTGTTGGAGATTTCAAGTCTCCCCTATTTCCATCTGAGAAAAGTGGTGGCCTCCTAGATTACAATGATAGCATGTCAGATCTAGCTAATTTTCTTTATTCTTCAGGATTAATTGATATTGAGCTACTAGACTAGAATTTCACTTGGTCTAATAGAAGGGCTGGTGGGGATCTGATTCAGGTTCAGCTTGACCGCTTCCTCTGCTCTCCTCATTGGACTAATGCCTTAGATGCCAACCTAGTAACTTTGCCTAGGATAGTATCAGACCATAATCCTCTTCTGCTGACCACTAATATTCATCCTTTTGGTGGTCCCTATCCTTTTCAATTTGAAATAATGTGGAACTCTCACCCCAATTTCAAAAAGAAAATTGTTGAATGGTGGAATATTCCAGTTCAAGGTTGCCCTATGTTTAGGATCCTCTTTAAACTTAAACATATTAAACTGATGGTTAAAGGATGGAATAGGAATGTGTTTGGGGATGTTTTTCAAAGGAAAAAATAGCTCGAGGGGAAGTTGAGGACCTTGCAAAAAAATATGGATGAGGGAGACGACAGTCAGTAGACTAACATTCAGGAAAAGGATGCCAGAATGGAATGGGAATGGGTCTTAAAAAATGAAGAGGTCTTCTGGAAGCAAAAATCTAGGGTCCAATGGCTGAAGGAAGGAGATAGGAACATGTCCTTTTTCCATGTTTTTGCCATCAAACATCGGAAAAGGAATCAAATTTCTAAATTGATAAGTGCCTCTGGGGAGGTGATTTCTAATCAAGCTCAAATTGGGTCCTGTCTAGTTAATTATTTCAAGGAGGCTTTCTCGGCCCCTATAGAGGCTCCCAACCTGGCTCTGGATTGTAAGATCCTCCATCATCTCCCTGCTTCCATCTCTTAGGAAGATAATTTGGGAATTCTTAGGATTATTTCCATGGAAGAGGTTCGGTTAACTACTTTTAGCATGGGGGCATTCAAAGCCCCGGGACCTGATGGGTTTCCTCCTGCGTTCTTTCAAATTTTTTGGGATACTGTGGCCTGGGACCTTGTGCTTGTGGCTAGGGAGTTCTTCAAATCTGGTAGGATCCTTAATCAAATGAACTACACTTTCATTGCTCTTATACCCAAGATTAGTGAGCCTCTTTCAATGAATGACTTCCGACCTATTAGTCTTTGTAACACCTTTTATAAGATCATTTCTAAAATCCTTGTTAACTGAATCAAACCTCTTCTGGATAAAATTATTAGTCACACTCAAAAGGGGTTTGTCCCGGGGCAACACATTCTTTATGCTTTTTTGACAACCCATGAACTGCTCCACTCTATGGATAGATGTAATAATGTGGGGATAGAACTTAAGCTTGACATGTCCAAAGCTTATGATAAGGTTCTATGGGAATTCATTCCGAAGGTCCTAGCCAAGTTTTTCTTTAACAACTCGGTCATTAAGCTCGTTATGGAGTGTGTTACTATTGTTAAGTTCTCAGTTATGGTTAATGGATCCCCCTATGGATTCTTCTCTACTGGTAGCGGGCTTAGACAAGGAGACCCTCTCTCCCCCTATCTCTTTATTATGATTTATGATGTGCTTAGCAGGAACTTCACGAGTCTGCTGTCGGAGGGCTCCTTTTCTGGTGTTAGAGCGGCTACCTCTCTTAATCCGATTGTTATGCAACAATTTTTTAATGACACCTTTCTAGTTGGGAAAGCCTTTGTAGTGGAAGCTAGGAAATGGAAAGCTTGTCTTAATAGCTATGCCTCTTGCTTTGGTCAAAGCATCAACTACAACAAGAGCAAGATTTACTTTTTTAATTGTTTACCAAATTTGGAAAATAGGGTGATTGCAATCCTGGTATGTGTTGGTGATTCTCTCCCATCGGTATATCTTGGGCTCCCACTCACGGTTAAGGAGGTTCCCCCGAAGTTTTGAAATTCTATTCTGGAGAGGATTCAAAGGAAGTTGGCTGGGTGGAAGGGCTCTTTGCTTAGTTATGCTGGAAAACTCCAACTTCTCACCACGGCTATACAAGGTATCCCCACCTACTTTCTAGCTATTTTTAAGATGTCTAAGTATATTGCTGATAATTTTGAAAAAATTCAAAGGAATTTCCTTTGGTCCGGTACTAAGGAAAAAAAGAAAATTTCATTGGTAAAATGGGAAAGGGTTTGTTAGGCTAAAAATTGTGGTGGGCTTAGAATAAGGAAGATAGTCATCTCTAACAGGGCGCTGATGGCCAAGGTTGGGTGGGACTAGTTAAGGAACACCAAGGACTGGTGCAAAATTTTGAATGCTAAATACCTCTAGAATAGGTCTTTGATTGATTGTCTCTCGGAACCTCATCGCCAAGGCTCTGCTGTTTGGAGGAGCATTTGCAGCATACAAGGCCTGCTAAAGAAAGGGATTAAATGGAAAATGGGAAATGGGGTCAAAATCAGGTTCTAAGAAGATATTTGGCTTTTGGACTCCTCCTTGGTTTGCTTCGACTTTGGGGTGGTGATGGGTGAAGCTCAGAGATTCTTTGGCATACATATCAACGACTATGTAGTTGGCCCTCCTGGAGCTAGGATTTGGAGGGATCTCTCCCTTTGTTGCCCCCGCTCTCTTGACCTTTTTCACCTAGCTCGATTCATTCAGGTGTTTCCTTCCAGTATCATATTTCCTTCCTATGATAGGGAGGATGAGTTCTTTTGGGCTTTAGATAAATAGGGGGATCTTTCAGTGTGATCAACTTACAGACTGTTGACTAATGAAATTTCTGTTGTGGAACCTTGGAGGAGGGTTTGGAATCATCACATGATCCCTAAAATTATTTTTTTTCTAGTGGACGGCCTATCATAATAGGATCCTAACTCAGGACAATTTGAGAATTTGGGGGTTGTGCTTTTCCAATAGATGTTTTCTATGCAAGGAAGGGGAGGAAACTATCATCCACCTTTTATTACAATGCTCGTATACTGCTGAAGTTTGAGGGATGGGTTTTGAGAAACTTGATGTCCTTTGGGTTATGAGCAAAGACATTTTATCATTTATCCTGAGCTGGAATGGCCGTTTTTTCCACCCTCTGACTGGTGAAATATGGAAGCAGGTCCCCCCAGTCTTAGGTCGGTGTTTATGGAAGGAGAGGAATAACATGGTTTTAAGGAAAATTGAGCAGAGGCCCAAGGAAGTGTTTGACATTGGTGTTAGGCTCATTGAGGAGAATATCTCTCTCTTTAATGGGAAACTATCGGAGATGGGGCCACTGGATTATGAAATAAAAATGGCTAAGGAATGGCATCAAGATCTAAAGGCTAATGCCTTTGATAATTCAAAACTATTAGCTAGGAAAAATACCAAATGGAAGCCTCTGGATTGTGGATGGTTCAAATTTAAATTTGATGGGGCTGCTAAAGGCAACCCAGGGAAGGCAAGTATAGGTGGGATTATCAGAGATTCTATGGGGAATATGGTGGTAGGTTTTGCTGGAGGCATTGGGGTTCAGTCAGCTTTAGTTGCTAAGGCTCGTGCACTATTCATGGGCCTCAAAATTATTGTTTCTCTGGGGATTGTTTATCTCCACATTGAAGGAGATTCCAAATCAGTGACTGATGTTGTGGAAAAAGATAGATTAATAGGTTGGAATACCAAAGACCTATTGATGGATGTTAGCTTCTTTTTGTCCAAATTTAGGGACAAAAATGTGACTCATATTTTCAAAGAATGCAACCCTATGGTGGATTATTTGGCTAATCTTGGCTCGGGTTGGGATTCGGCTAGATGTTGGAGGAATAAGGAAAGAGTGCCACCAAATATTCAAGCTTTGATAGAGTGGGAACAAGGCTACCATGGTTTGTAATGATATTCAACCTTTGGATGATGAGAGTTGATTTGGGGGCCCACTGGTTATTTTGGGTGTGCTGGTGGATGAATGTCAATATTGGTATGGAGTACAGGTGGAGGTTTCTTGGTAAAGATGCGAGTGTGTGGGGTAGGGAAAGGAGCATCCATGTGTATGTCCTTTGGACATGGTTGATGGGTTTGGTTTCTAAGGTTATGATGAGATGGCAGGGAGGGAATTTAAAAGAGGAGTTCAAGATTTGTTTTGGTGGCTTAATGCGGGTTAAATGGAAGGACATGAATTCATTTTAGTTGTGGGACCGTACTATGTGATCTACTCTTTTGGGAATTGGATCTCTTATTTTATCTCCTCATTGCATTTGGAGGAGTGATTGTATTTATAATGATTTGACTATCTATGATGAAATTTGGCCTCCTTCTAGAGGCTTGGAGCAGGCTAGTTTAGGTAGGGATTCCTTTGGCTTCTTTTGGAGGATTGCTAATTTTAGTTTTTTGGCCTATCTGCATGGGTTTTCATTTATTCCCTACATCTCCACCAAATCTTTCCTTCTCTACTGTAATCATAAATTCATTAATTTTTGTGTCTTTTCACACTGTGGTATAATTCCTCTCCGTGCATGTGAACAGTATGTAGGGTTTATTTTGCTTCACTATAATCCCTGCCTTAACTATCTTTTGGAGATTATTGTTCGCAACTGCTACAATCAATATTTTTTGCATTTATGTGAGTTTATTGTGTAGACTGGTAGTATGGGTGGTGAGCGTGTTTGGATTGAACCGAAAATTTTTGAGGAATTTCGAAACAACCCTTTGGTTTGGCATATTTGTGTGGAGGGAGGAATTGCTCTACTCATGGAGTGCTTAGTCGGCCATGATCCTATTTTATCGAGTCAGTTTTCCAGTTCATGGAAGGACAAGAGGGTCTCCATTGGTGGAATTTCATTCGAAATCAACGAGGATGTTATTGCGCAGGCTATGGGTTTGCTACTGTGTGGGGAAAAAATATCCTAAACACACAAAAAGGCCAGACGACGAGAGCCTTAAAGCATTTTTTAGAGGTGAGGAGACTCCGGTTCAGAACCAAGCGGGGTTTGAAAGGGAAACACTTCCTAAGTTGTGGGACCTGGTGTTCATGGTGCTGATGAAATATGTAACTCTAGAAGGTAGATATAAAACCTATTTCTTTTATCATTTCCCTTTGTTAAACCATCTTAGGCATAAAATGCTACTCAGTTTCCTATTTTTCCTTTTAATGGACTTGGAAAGTTCTGTTGACAAGTGTAAAGATTTGACCAGCTGTAATCCCTGTGATCTCCTGCTGCTCCCACTCCATCAGGGGCTTATCCTTCATCTATATCACTTTCATCTTTCCCTTTGTCCACCTAAATCCATCACCACTATCTGCATTAAGGACATTGAACTCCTTTCTACTGTGCATATCTCCCCGACTGAATCCAAGAGTCCTCCTCGAAAGTCTAATGTAGACAAAGTGGGGAATGCTAAAATAAAATTTTCCACCAAAAAACTTAAGGGTGGGTTGGGCAACGCCCATGCCAGTACGGCAGAAGGGCTCTGTGAGCTATAAGCCACTTAGGTTGACACGACTATTAATTTCACTGCAACAAAAAAAGGTAAGGAGAAATGCATGCAGGCTACGACTGCTAAGGATGGCAAGGGTAAGAATGTTGTTAGGAAAGATTCCAGAGGGGATACGGTTGTGGGGAACACAGTGATGAATGGAGGGGAAAGTGCTAGGACAAGATCTCTGAGGCTGGCCAAGAACAACAAGAAGAGGTTAATCATTGAGGATTTTGAGGAGGAACAATCGGACAACAAGGGTTACAAGGAAGAAGAGTCTAAAGATGTGGAGGAAGATATTGTGGAGAGGCCCCAACTTACTCCAGTGGATAGCAAACTTCCTTTTTATGGCTCTGGATTGCACTCTCGACAACCGCTGGTGGATGAACCTAGTGAGGTTCAGGGAGCTATGGATGTTGGGGTGGATTCGTGCGAGGTGGCAAAGAGATTGGACACTCTTGAAAAAAGATTTCGGTGGTTAACCCACATCACCATGAAATTAGGTCACTTTGTTACGAGCACTCTGTCTAATGCTATAAAAGAGGAATTGGAGGGGAACAATAGCCATGAAAACAAAGAGTGGGTGGAAGACGAGGCAGTGGACCTCCTGATTAAATACTGGGATGATTCTAGTTAGTTGCTCATGGTGCCTGTCTGTCGGTTGTTTCTCGGCTATTGTTGTGCTGCCTTTGGGTTGTTTATGTGTTTTTTTCCTTTTTATGTTAGTTGTTTAGTCTTGTCCTTTTTTGGCCCTTGTGGCTCGTTGTGAGGGGTATAGCGCCCTGTAAATGCTATTTAACTTTTCAAAAACATTATCATTTGTCATTTATGAATTTCAATCAATTATTGTTGTTTTGACTTCTAGACAGTCTAGGGCATGCACTATTGATCATTATCAATTTCTATAAATGTATGTAGAAATACCAACATGGTGTTTGAATTAGGCAAGCCCCTATACAACATAAATTTTTCCCTATTTTCATGTGTGTAGGTAAGATCTAGAGGTTTCAATAGGTGATAGTCTCAAGAAATGAAGTGGATATTTTCATCATCTCAGACTTTTTAGATCCAACAAAGGAGTTGATTCTAGTAGATGGGGAACCCTAGACCAATCAAATAAAGCCCTAATTTTAGTCATTAACTCCTCACTATTGTCATTTATCAGATCTATGTTAGTTTTGTAAATTTCTATTTTTGTCTATCTACTAAATTTGATTTTTAGATCTAGGGTTGTATGTCAAAATACACTTATCAAATCAAACAAAAAATTCATCATCCACACACACTAAAAATAAACATAAACCAAAGGAAATTGGCTCTCCATTGTTGTAGCAAGCTAATCATCAAACCCTATTCAATTTACATTTAATGTTGAGTCATGTGAAAAAAGGATAATACTAGTTAATCAAATTAGATGTAGGATTATCATTCCTACTCAACAATAATTATGAAGTAGTTAATCAGGTGAATAAAAACTCTTATCTAAATAAAATAGTAGTAAATAGTAACTTATTGAAAGATAATCATAAGCCTCCTTATAAATTGGATATTTTAAAACTATGGGTTCAAGATAAAATTTATATGATAGCATTTTTCCTTGGATTGGATAGAAATTGGTAAGTGAGCACTAGCCTCCTTGAAATTATATATAATATATGTTGATTGTGTTTTCTGCACATCAACAACTCAAACAAAATATGATATCCTATCTCTCTTCAAAATTAAATCTCTATTAGCAAAGAGGTAACCCCAAGGTATCTATTGTAAGGTCTTGAAAATGCATAAACAATTCAAATAACATGTGAAAATGCTGGTAATCACAAGGGGCCTTACAAACTGTAGACACCGAAAATTGGTCTAGGCCTGCGAGTACACATTCGACATAATTTTCTATAGTCTGTGGTCTTGATTAAATAATGTTAACTATTTAATTAACCTTTCTAACACATATTTCCTCTATTAATTAAATACCCCTTTTTAATTAATTCATTAATTCATTATTAACCTTTATTCAACTTGATTAATTAAATAAATCATATTTATTTAATTAGGTTGTGAACTAATTGATTCTTCCTCCTTTATGTATCAATTAAATAATTTATTATTTGATTACCCCCTTTATCATAGTTTTCCAACTATAATTAAATATCTTTATTTAATTATTTAATTACCCCCTTTATCTATAATTAAATATTTATTATTTAATTATTTATATTATCCTTCTCAAATAGTCAAATTAAATAGATTACTTTATTTATTTAATTAAAGTCTCTTATTTTCCAATGTTGACTTAAATTAACATTTAATTCATATATTTAATTATTTATGTCACATTCTTCTATCATTCGGATATCTAAGTCATTCACTCACCTTCTGACTCAAGATCTATTTTTAGTTCTCCAGTTATCTCTGAATTCAACACCTATTTATCTCTATGAGAAGACTCTCCATCACAACTAGTCAATTAATTAGTTATAACTCTTGTTTGCATTCGAATGCATTAGTCTTCGAGTTCTAACTTTGTCTTTTACATACAAAGTCTATTTCTTCTATTTTTGAAGATTAAGATCCTGAACTCATGTTCTAACTCACGTTCTAAATTAGTCTCTATTTGTCGTCTTTCCCGAACTCGTGTTCTAACTCATGTTCTATCTGAGACAAAACTCACATCGCATGGCATTCATCAATCTCATCTGTCGATCTCTCTTTCAATCTGAGCCAATCATTCGAAAACCCAAAATCTATAAAATGGCCTATCATTATCATTATTCCTCCACCCGAAATCATACACTTTTGAGGAGAGACTAATCTTCGATATTTTTCTTAAACAATCGACCAAGTAATGCTTGCATTGAAACATAGAAATCTGGGGGAAAAAATACTGAAAAGGCAAAATGGAGAAGAACAATCAAGATAATTCGAAGGAGTGAACGCATATTCGGCGAGAGCTTTCCATTATTTTGTTTAGTTAATAATGTTTATTTACTCGTTCTTTGTTGTTTGATTTTAGATTATTATTTAGATTACGATAACATTGTTATTCTCGTTGCAGATTATCCATCTCATCACATTCGAAAGATCATCTTTTAATCTATTATTACATTTTGGTGAACTCGACGTGAACACGCTTCAAAATTTGCACATCTTTTCATCTTTCTATTTTCCTATTTTTCTCTTTTTTTGCAGGTTTCTATACTGCACACCACATCTATTCAGAAAAATGACGCATCTATATCCACAAGCCGCATCTGCTAAAAATAGTGACGCATCTGTCATCCCAAACTGCATCCGCCTGTTAACATCGAACCGCATCTGTGGCTCCAAAAGCCGCATCTGCCTGGTAAATATTTTCCACTTTTTTATTGATTTCTATAGATCCATATTTTCATTTTCGCTTTTTAGGTTGTTTTTATTTTCACTAATGTTTGTTATAGTTGTGTTAAGGTGGAATAACGTAGTGTTTGCAGGATGAAGCATAGAAGATAATTAAAAACCAAAGACAATATTTTCTACAGGACGAAAGCCGAAGACAAGAACTATGAACTACTGATAAATTTGCATGCAGGACCTAATGCCTTTGTGTTTAATTATTTAGCAAGATTTTGTTTGGTAGATAGATAACTATTGTGTGGATTAAAAATAACTTTTTGTTTGGTAGATAGATAATTGTCGTTTAGATTAAAAAGAATCACTATCTTCTTTGTCTGGTGCGTTGCACATATTTGTCACCCTTACGATTCAGTATATTGAAGTATCCTTTCCCCTTGCGCAGTCATGTGATCCTAGGTGTAAGATAAATGGTTACTGACCCTAGAACTTGGGGCTATCTTGGTGGGAAAAATTAATCACGCCAAGACGACTCAGATCGATAACAGGCTAAAGCCAAGCGACTTCCACTTGGTATACAAAAATGGATTTCTAGGGAAAGCCCATAAATCACGCTCACTATTTCTACGAGATGCATAGAAATGGACTCTCGTCGATGTTGGATAGTGCCCCATGAATGGAATGCCCTTATTAAACACCTTGTCGTAGAGTCACCAAAATCTTACCTACTTGTTGGCACAACAAGGTCCGTCCTGTGAAGCTGTCTTACATTCTTATAGTTTATGTGTGGAAATGAAATGTATGCCATGGGAGTTTCATGGGTACAGTAGCTTAGCTTCCCCGTATAAGTGAGTTTCATGGAGGGGAGCCAGTGGGGTCAAGCTACTAGTCATTCGCCATAAATATGCATAGCTAGAGAAATCCAAGTAAGAACTCAACAAGTATTGTCCAAAAAGCCTAGGTTGTAAATGTTTTTCAAGTCTTAACAGTCCTTTCATCACAAAACTGAAAATACATTTATTTCTATGTTTGTTTTCTACTGTATTCATCAAAATCTTGATCAACAAACTAAGTCATCAAAATAACTTTTAGGAAAATTTCAACTTTCAGAAAATTGAGTCGCAATTGTTAGTTTAAACGCTGCATATGTCATAGAGAGTCGAATTTGTTAGGGGACAAGCCACATGTGTCTGTCAAAATAATTCATTATTAACAGTTTGGATATTACGAGCCGCAACTATCATATTTTGAGTTGCATGTGTGCATGCAAACTGCATCTATCAGTTTTTGAGCCGCAAGTGTGTCAGAAAATTTAGGTTTACAAAGTCCAAAATTATAACCGCATGTGTATTCGTAAACTGTATTTGTGATAGGAAAAACAATAATTGTCAGAAACACCACATGCACTATCAAAAACCGCATCTGTCAACATTTGAACCGCAACTATTAGGTGAACTGCATTTTCCTATCAACAAAAAAATTTGAAAACCGCAAAATGAGTCTGAAACATCATTGTCACTATTTTCTTTAGGTTCTTAAAATCAACCTTGGATAGAAATTGATAAAGTTTTCTCAAAAACCTTGCAACATTAGGTTTCATATACGTCTTAGTCACAATATACGTCTTAGTCATAGTAAATGTCTTAGTCATAGTCATCCTAAGTTGCATGCATATAGGTGCTTCCTAGGAAATTGCATATCACATAATAGATAAATTTCCTCATCATTCGAAACGTTCATGTTTCGGTTTGTCACAATCATTGAACCTAGTCACTTAAGTCCCATTTAGTGTATCTTTTCAGCTCAACAGTCTAGTTTGGAAAATTCACCTTGTCAACTATCCTTGTCATACAATCAGGTTCCTTAGTCAAAAATAAATCTTTGCATGCATTTATTCCATTAGGTGGTAGGTTATACCCATCTTAGACTCATTCATCATCATAGTCTACTCAATATTTTGCACATTGTCCATCCTATCATACATCATTTTAGTATACATATTTTTAGAAACCATTTTAGCAACATCATTTACTGTCAAAAAAATCCAATAACATAGACATAGGTCATATCAGTTCTTAGACATAGTCTGCATTACCCTTTTTTGAGCATCTTTTTCATGATCAAAAAAAGGTCTAAAAAGAAACACAAAGCAATGATAGACCCCTACGAATTCATCAATCCATTTGGAAATCAACCATCAGGAAGTAAAAGACCACACAAACCTTTGCTTGAAAAACACGTCACTAGAGACACACATGGGAAAATTTACATAGAAGACATAGACGCAGTAGTACAAGATCCTGGGTTTGCATCCTTTATGGATGAGTGTTTGGAAAATGATCCCCAATGATATCTAGCAAAGTTGCTAGTAGAAGGTTCCAAACTACCCACAGGATTTGATATTTGTACTTTGCAAACACAATCTACTCAACCAACACAAACTGCGACGTCAAGTGTTTCTATTCCCCAAATTACCATAGCAATACCAACTAGCATACCAACTCAAACATCATGAATTGTAAACACAACCCCTTTGGCACCAGCATGACTGGTAAGAGATCCAAAGTTGGCAGGAATATACCTATACCAAATTAGATCATTCAGACAGGAAGCATTTCTCTACCAAATCAGACCATTCAGACAAGAAGCATTCCTATCCCAACTTAGACCATTCAAATAGGGAATATTCCTATACCAAATCAAAAGATTATAACAGGATATATTCCCTCACCAAATCACAACCCGTCATAGAACATGGCGTATCATAACACCTACATTGATCCAAACAATGCAAAAACCATGTCCTTGACACAAGTCGATGTCCTTCAAAACCAAATGCAAACTGTTCAACAATAGATGGACAACTGGTCTATGTCAAAAAAACTAACTATCTCAGTGCAAGACCTATGTCCATGTCCATTTGACAAAGCACTTTAGATGACACCTTTCCCCCATGGATACATTATACAGATTTTGCCTAAGTATAATGGGAGAAAGAATCCTTTGGAACACATTAGAGAATTCTCAACGGTATGCATGGAAATATTGTATGACCCCACATACTTGATGAGACTATTTCCATGAACCCTTGTTAGGATATGACTGGAATGGTTTTCTAAATTACCATATGGCATATGTTCCTAGGGTGAATTAGTTGAGAAGTTTGTTGAACATTTTGCCTTTAACATAG
This sequence comes from Sequoiadendron giganteum, assembly GCA_007115665.2. Taxonomy (NCBI): domain Eukaryota; kingdom Viridiplantae; phylum Streptophyta; class Pinopsida; order Cupressales; family Cupressaceae; genus Sequoiadendron; species Sequoiadendron giganteum. Next base: position 266,301,985 of record CM021106.1, read on the forward strand.
ACAATGAAGTAACAATAGCAACCTTATGCCACACAACACAATAAGACGGTGAAGCTTTCACCACCTTCTTCCAGAGATGGATAAGTCTAGCTAGCAGATGTCTAGTTGAAATACCAGAAAAGAAAAAGGTCATGATATTCCTAGAGAACATCAACCCAAAACTATGAAGTGACTTAAGGGTACACTATTGTACTTCATTCTTAGACTTTGTACAAAAGGGCATCATCCTTGAGAAAGGCCTTATAGACAAAGGAGAAATTAAGGTACTAGGCAGAAATCCGGTTGTCCAGCATCAGAACTAGCCAAACGATAGAAACAAATTCTAGTCTAGAAACAAAAATGTTAGAAATGATGACATTGTTGATGCTAAAAACATACATACAAAATCAGTTATCACACTTAGAGGTTATAATTCCAATAAAGACATGATGAGTAGTCCAGATCAAACAGCCAACTATGTCCAAAATTCACAACAACAAAGACCACAAAGGATATTTCCTACACATGAATTTACACCTTTAGGACAACCAATCGGGACAATTTTCAAAGAGTTGATTAAACATAATCTCATCAAACCTTTGGAACCAAGAGAGTATGATCCTGGATAGTTCAAACCTTCATGGTGGGATGATAACTCTTTTTGTGACTATCATAGAATGAAAGGACACAACCCTACAACAATGTTGCCAACTCAAGAATATTATACAAGACTTTGTTTAAAACAAAACCATTGAGGTCAGTGGGCAGAAAAATACCAAGAATAGTGATCATAAGGTTTTCATGGACTTGTTACATGACCACACAAAAGGAAAAGCCTCTAGTTTGGGACCCAAGAATAATCCATCAACCAATTATAACAATACCAAGTATGACTATGGTAAAGGAACGATCATAAATCACCTCCGAGCCACAAATGAGAATGTCAATACCATCATCATTAAGAAGCATCTGGAATGTAATGTGAACACACGCAGAACTAAGATTGACATTCCTGGTCCTTCTTCTGAGCCACCTATGCAAGCTTCCAAATTTAAGTACAACCTTCTGGATCAATTGAGTAAAACCCCTATGCAAATATCTATCTTGGAATTGTTGACTTTATCACCTGAGCATCAAGCCATTCTTGACAAATCTCTATAGACCACGACTGTTCCTACAGACTTAGATGTCAATTGTTTCAAAGAAATGGTGGGATATTTGACCAACTTGCATCATGCCACATTTTCCCAACAAGATTACTCAATTGAAAAGTCTGATCATAATGACCCCTTGCATCTTGAATTCCTAGTCCATCAAAACAAATTCCAATGAGTCTTGGTAGATGAAGGAGCAAGTTTGAACCTGTGTACCCTAAAATTGGTTAAGGCATTAGGATTCTCAAAAGATTGCATAGATACGTCTAAGTGTATAGTCATCAAGGCTTATGATGATGAGGAAAGATCATCCAAAGGAGTTGTCACACTCTCTATAAGAATCAGACCAACAATCATGAACACCAGCTTCCAAGTCTTGAATCTCACCCTTTCGTACAACTTGTTAGGTAGACCTTGGATACACGCAATGAAAGTTGTACCTTCAATATATCACCAATGTCTTAGGTTCCCCTATAATGGCACAAAGATCATGATTGATGGTGATCTAGATCCTTTTCAGTATTGTACAAGCCTAATGGAAATTCCACAATGAAAAGTACCGGTTAACCAAGAAGCTTCATCATCCACTTTATCCCTATACATTGACCCATCACATCTCACTATGTCCATTTCATTCAAACGACCATCATCCACTCTTAAGCTCGAGATTCAAGACAAGGGATGTGGCAAATATCATATAAAGGCATCATACTGTGTCAATCAACAGATTCCACCTAAGGCATATGGCCTACCCATGGCATATAGAAGACAGTTAGTGGTCACATTTGATGTTCCCCCTACAATGGCATTGACCAAGTGGGGAGAGTTAAGTGAAGAAATTGTGGATCAAGATGATTCCTCATTGTATCAAGAAGAACATGAATACCCATCCTCATCTATTTGAATAGCTAAGGACCAGTATGGAAAAGGCTTTAAGATAATGCAAAATGAAGGCTATGATGGGCACAATGGGTTAGGACTCTATCAAAATGGAAAGACGAAATCGATCACTGTCTACCCACGACCGAAATACCTAGGGCAAGGGTGTCAACCGCTTAGAATTGGGTTTCCTAGTACTTCATCACCATTTCAAGAGGAAGTGAGTGCTTGCGCAGACATCGAGATATCTCATGAACCACTTCCCCCATTTTTTGACAAATCCCCAGTTTATGACAAACCTCTAGTTTATGATGAATCCCCTTACTCAAGCAATTGTGAATGGGATTCCCTTTCATCTACTAGTACCATGAACATAGATGCCCTATTTGGAGAATTGGACCTAAATGTGAAACCTGTACCAAAACTATCTTGTCCTCATCCTAAGAAACACTTGTCCAAAGAAGAATGTCAAAAGAACTATTATTGGGAAACCCTTGATCATGCATCTTGGGCACCTAAAAAACCATCTTCTGATGACTCAACCCTTACAATAGTCCCACATCAGAGTTTACCTACCGCTAGGAAGAAGAACAAGAAGGAGTTAGTCCAAAAATTTTGTGACCATGTCAACCATTCTATATTCACCTTGTCAGTAGCTACCTTTAAAAACTCCGATGATGACATGCCCCTTATATATCCCAAACTTATTGAATGGGACAAACAAGATACACCTATCATAGATACATTTGAGAATGACGAAGCAATTGTTGAGTTCATGGGACTTAGAGAAGGCATACCACGAGGGGATCATAAAGCTAGTTTTACCATAGACTTGGACGAGAAAGCATATTTTGGGGTCTATTTACACCTCTAGTCGTAAAAATGAGAATAAAAAGAAAAAAGATAATGAAAATAAAAATGATGAGTCCCTAGGTGAAAACCAAAAGGTGCCTATGGATGAAGAAAAAGTCAAAATAAAGGACGTATCTGAGGGAAAAAACCTCTCAGAGGCACCCAAGGATAGAGGTTTAAATATTCTCCCCGTTGAACATAAAAAGTAACCGATGCTAGTAGAAGAATCTATTGAAGTCAACATAGGTACAAAAGATAATCCTCGGAAGGTATATTTTGCAGCTTCTTTAACAGAGACAGAAAAACCTGAGTTTAAGGACTTCTTCACAAAGAGATAGATAAAATTTGCATGGCCGTATGCTGACATGCCTGGGCTTGATCCAGACCTAATATTGCATCATTTACCACTACAGCTAGGTATTAAGCTAGTCAAACAGAAGTTAAGGAAAATGCATCCGCAAATTTCTCTATTGGTCAAGGCAGAACTTAAGAAACTCTTGGATGTAGGATTCATAAGGATGATAGAATATTTAGATTGGATATCAAATCTAGTACCAGTGACTAAACCAACTGGGGGCATTCGCATATGCATAGACTTTAGAGACATCAATAAGGCATGTCCTAAGGATGACTTCCCTTTTCCAAACATCGACATGATAGTAGATCTTACAGCAGGATATGAGATGTTATCCCTCATGGATGGTTTCTCTGGATATAACCAAATTAAAATAGTAGTTGAAGACCAACACAAGACAACTTTCACATTTCCATGGGGCACATACTATTGGAATGTTATGCCTTTTGGCCTTAAGAATGTAGGAGCTACCTATCAATGAGAAATGACTATGATTTTCCATGACTTTGTACATACTCTCATGGAAGATTATGTAGATAACATTTTAGCTAAATTAGAAATGAGGGAAGATCATTTGAAGGTTCTAGACAAGATATTGCAAAGGCTAGAGAATTACAACATCAGGCTAAATATGAAGAAGCGTGTCTTTAGAGTGAAATCAGGGAAACCGTTAGGGTATATCATCTCCAGAAGAGGCATTGAATTAGATCTAGAGAAGGTAAGAGCTATCATAAAAATGCCTCCTCCAATCAGTGTTGGTCAACTCGAAACCCTACAGGGAAGATTATAGTCCATTAGGCATTTCATAGTACAACTAGCAGATAAAATACACCCCTTTCAACATCTACTCAAGAAAGGAGTACCATTTGTGTGGAAACCTAAATTTCAGGAAGCCTTCCAACAAATCAAGGACTTTTTTCTTACTCCACTAGTCTTAATGCCACCTATAGAGGGAAAACCATTGATACTATACATCTCAGCAACTCAATCGGCATTAGGGGCTCTTGTCGCACAACACGATAATCAAGGCCATGAGAGAGCAGTCTATTACATCAACCGTACCTTAGTGGGCTATGAATTGAATTATAGTAACATAGAAAATGCCTATCTTGTAGTAGTCTTTTCTACCCAAAAACTTCGGCACTATATGCTCAATTGACAAACAATGTTAATTGCAAAGATTGATCCACTCAAATACCTCCTAAGTAAGGTAGCATTAACAGGTCGATTGGCTAAATGGGTTATGATACTTAGCGAGTATGACACTCAATATGTCAAGAGGAAGGCTATAAAATGATAGGTAATTGCATATCAATTAGCCGATGGACCTATGAAGGAAGACCATCCATTAGTGGTAGATTTTCCTGATGAATTTCTCTTCAACATTGACATTAAAACTGAATGGAAACTATACTTTGATGGGTCACATACAAATCGTGGTTCAGGAGCCGGTATCTTATTTGTTACACCTCAAGGTGTTTCCATTCCCAAATCATTTAGGATTTCTTTCCCTTGTTCCAACAATATAGCAAAGTATGAAGCTTTAGTGACAAGGTTAAAAATGGCAGGTCAGTGGAAGATTAAGAGCCTACATGTTTTTGGTGACTCTCAACTGGTCATCTGGCAGGTAAATGATGATTACAAGACAAAGGATGAAAAGCTTGCCCCTTACAAACGTATGGATGATATTTTCAAGCAATATTTCAATAACATTAATTTTCAACAAATACCATGTATCCAGAATAGAGCTGTAGATGCTATGGCAACCGTGGGTTCCTTGTTGGATATTCTGTGTAACGTGCCTAAGTTTGAATTTCTGGTTGAACAACTGTTGGTCCCTACATATGATGTCCCTGATATTGCGATGGTGTGTACCATTGTTGGTCCTACATCTCCTTGGTATAAAGAAATATTCAACTATCTCACTGACCAAATCTTACCTCAAGACTTGTCCAATAACCAATGTCAAACCTTCATCCGAAAGTTAGCTAAGTACACCATCATCAGAGAAACCCTATATAGACGTAACTTAGATAACACCCTAATGAGATGTCTCAATGTTGAAGAAGCACAAACAACTTTGCAAGTGGTACACGAGGGTATATGTGGATCTCATTTGAGTGGTCCTACTTTAGCCCATAAGATTATGAAACTAGGTTATTATTGGCCTACAATGGAGAAAGACTCATACGTCTTTGTAAACAAATGTAGACAATGTTAGATACATGGGGATTTGATAAGAGTGCTAGCACAAGAGCTTCATCCAATTATTTCACCATGGCCCTTCGCCCAATGGGGACTTGACCTCATAGGTAAGATACACCCTCCATCATCCATTGGCCAGAAATTCATCATTATTGCCACTAAATACTTCACCGAATGGATTGAAGCTATTCCCATGACCTACATCAGCGACACACAAATATATAAGTTTATCCTAAACTATATCATTTGAAGGTATGGTGTACCCCAATCCATAATCACAGATAATGGTCGCCCATTCAAGAACCAAGAAGTACACCACTTATGTGAAGAATTCCATATCAAACACCATTTCTCCACCCCATATTACCCACAAGGTACTGGCCAAGCCGAGGCATCTAATAAGACCATTATTAGAATCCTTAAGAAGATTGTCAATGACGTTGGTCGTGACTAGCACCTATAGCTTAATCCTGCCTTATGGGCTTATCGCACAAGCATCCGTACTCCCACTGGTGCCACTCCATATCCCCTCGTATTTGGGTCCGAAGCTATCTTACCTATTGAGGTTGAAATACCTTCCCTGAGGGTATCCTTGAAGGGTCATATTGACAATGAAGAATACCATGTCTCTAGGTTACAAGAGCTAGAATTGCTGGATGAACAAAGACAAAAAGTATTAGATCATTTTCAAGCATATCAAAATCATCTTCATCGTAGCTACAATAGGAAGGTTGTGAATAGACACTTTGATATTGGTGACCTGGTATTAATGGAGAATTCTAAGAACCAAGTTGAATGAGAGAAACTAGGTAAGTTTGAACCTAACTAGTTGGGGCCCTATATTGTCACAGAAGATTTTGGGTCAGGAGCATACCAACTCTCTACTCCTGAAGGAGAGACACTTTTGTCACCTATCAACAGTCTGCATCTAAAGAGGTTCTATGCTTAGTTTCTGAGAATCCGTTTCTTAATCTAGAAAAATACAAAAAAATACAAAAATACAAAAAAAAGGTTACCTTGATGAAAACCTGGCAAACAGGCGTCTTTGCAACACCAAAAAAATTCAGAAAATAAAAAAAGTAAAGAGAAATAATCCATCCAATAGTGAAAACCGCTTCAGTGGCGCTATGGATAAGTACCATAGTGAAAACCTGGAATACAAGTGCCATGTGTAGTCAAGCTTTCTCTTTCATCTACCATCATTTTACTTAGAATTTTTCACTATCACTTATGATAAATGGTTGTCTTATCCATTACTTGGAATGATTGACATCTAACGTACATTCTGTCATATTACCCACTCCATCTTGCAAGTCTTATTCCTGACCGGGGGAAAATCCTTGTTCTATGCCCTAACACCTTGTACATAACGTCACACCATCGAAAATGTCCTGAAAAATCCCAAAAACATTAGAAAACTTCAAAAATCAAAACATGTTAGAAAATACCAAAAAAGGAGTCAAGTCAGTCATGTTCAGTCAATCATAGTTGAACTACATTGCCTCTATGACTGGGACGTAGGCAAGGTCATCAATCGATGTTCCCCCAAGGCATTAGGTTTGTCAGTCTAGGTTTGTCATGTATCACACACATTTTAAATCATGACTCTTTGTACATTCAAAGTCATTGGTCATGTCAAACTACGAGGTCTCTGCATGTACAACATAGGGAAGGCTAATCAATTGATGAGCTCCCAAGACCACACTAGGTCAGTCCAATAGGGTTCAATCACAATCACTCTCACACAATTTACATATCATAGTTTAACGTATCATCTCATGTCATACACTGTCCATGCACACACTTTTATCAGTCAAGGAATCCAAACAAGTCATGCATCAACAAGGTAAAACATCTCAAATTTTCATCAAGTCAATACCAAACACATTGCCAAAGCAATCAACCTATGTCTTACACAAGATATGTCTTTCTTGTCAATAGATGCCATCAAATTGTCATAGTCTCATTAGCTTGTCACTTCAACGTCATCAGGCTCCAACATCTTATACGACACGTGTCTTTCTCAAACTAGGATTTGTCATGCCTTATATAGAAGTCACCAGGTTGAAACTAGATGCAACGTCTTATGCAATATGTGTCAACTCTCACATTATGCTATGTCAAATATCAACAATCAAACAATCCCACAAGATCAAGTTTTGGCAAATACTTTTATTTGGCTTTATGACTTTATATATTATTTTGTCTTATCTTTTTATCGATTTGTGAATTTAGTCCGGTTACTAGCTTTCTCAAGGATGTCCTTTGAAGGATTCAGAGAAGCAACGATGTCTCAGGACTCTTTTTCTTTGGCTACTATCTATCAACTATCTTTTAAACATTGGTTTTTGAGTCATGTTACTAGTTTCCTCAAGGATGTCCTATCAAGGATTTAGAGGAGCAATGACATCTCATGACCCATCTTTTATTTGTCCTTAGTATGAGTTAAGACACTCCTTGTCTATGACTGTCTGGTTTTTGTAAATGGATGAATTTGTACACTATGGTCTATCTTATATCATAGTGTGTACTATCCATTTGTGTCATCTCCCACCCAATGATGATAACAAGAAAGCATAGCATATTTTGGCAATATATCGAAGATTACATGTTTTTCTCAATCAATCAACCTTAATTATTTCTTGCTAACATTCTGAATTCATTCATCCTAACATTTCTCTTCGTTAACATAATAATAAATTTTTGTGACACAATAAAAACATTAGATCATCTGCATATTCATACATTCAATATACATTTCACATAGTTGCATTGCATTTGAAACATATAGATAGTAACATTACATCTTCATTACATACATTCAAAATCATGACATAATTGTCATTGCATCATCATAGCATAAATAATGTAAAAATTTCATGTACATGTCATCATCACATATAAATAAACATCATATAGAACATTTTCATTCATTATCATAAGTAAGTTAAGACATCCATATCATTATAAAATGCATAACTCATAACATGTAGAAACATTCATTCATAACACATGTACATACATCATCTAGGAAACATAATCATATAGAAATAATGCACCATCCATAACATAGAACTACATATCATATAGAAGCCACCAAAACCATATATATATGTCACTCAAAAATGTATCCATAAATAAAACATGAGCTCACAGGCTCTCTGATAAAAAATACAATGTCTACATGAATATATCGCTGTCATCATGTCCCACTACCATTGCTATCATGTGGTGAAGGTGGTGGGAAAAGCCTCAAAGGTGCTCTTTGTGAGGTGGAAGGCCTCTCATATGGACCTACCCTCAATGGTCCTACCACCCCCTCAGTACTCTGTGTCCTCTGAATCCTGCTCTGTGACCTCTGACTCCGCACCTCTGGAAAGCTAGGAGCCCGTCTCTATGCGAGCATCACTGCCTCATATAAGTCCCTGTAATAGGTGGCTCTCTCAACTGATCTGACTAAATCTTGTACCATGCCATTAGATGAAGACCCACTACAAATGCGTCTAACCTCTTCTCTATCTCCTATCTCTGAGCTATCACCTTGTCTCTCTCCATAAGTGCACTATTCCACTCTATATGAGCACTATCTCTCTCTGTGTATGCACTGTCCCTCTTTGTGTAGGCACTGTCCCTCTCTAACCTCATAGCATCAAACTCCACTATCATAAGTTTGAGTCTATCCTCCAAAGCCTCCCTGTCACCATCCCTAGGAGCATCCTCCTCCTGTCTCCCCTCCACAATCCGATCTCTGAACTCTCTCTCCTGCTCCTCCATTGGTACATCCTCCTCAACATAGCCATGTCCATATCTACATCCTATTGAACATCCTCTACTCCAATATCTACCTCTGCACACTCCTCTACAACTACATCCTTTGTAGCATGCTCATACCCAGCCTATACATCCACTCCCCCTTCGATGTCCAACATTGGTCTATCCTCTGCTAGTACCTCATGGATAGGTGATAGTACACCTACCTGACCCCTCTCCATCCTCGCCTACCACCTCTACCATCACCATCTCTCCCTCCAACTCTCCAAACTCTAGCACCTCCACCTCTCCACCATCCTCTAGGTCCTGTGCCTCGTCTCTCAATAAGTGTCGGCTAATCTGAATCTGTATAAGGAACAAGTCGATGCTCTACCCACCATGCATCATATACAACTTTCATCCTTGGGTCTGCTACTCCATCTCTCCAACCCCACTGTACTCACTGTAATGCCTATATCTCTACCTCTATAGTAGCAACAAGGATCATAGGCCCCCAATATGGAACCTCTCAAGATGAACGAGAAAACTCTGCTATACTTTGAGGCTCATCCTAAACCTCACCGAACTGTCTCAGAACTTTGTCTGGAAAGTGTCGCTCAATGATATGTACACTAGAAATAGTCCTCCCAATAAGGTACTGTGTCTATCTACAGAATATCAAATGTACCTCCTCATCCGCCCACTCCTAACAATCCATGTAAGGTCTCCATGTAAACTGATCAAGAATATCTAATGCATGTCTCCAAAACCCAGTGTCTGCCACATGTGTCTGAGTAATGTGTCCTATATATCGAAACACATATGGGAATCTCTCTCGTCACTCTACAGTAACTGGAGGACGAAAAATGGCTATCCTCTCCTAAGCCCATACCATCAACAGTGTGGTCCCACAACTAAGTGACTGTGCATCTCTGTAAGCAATATCGTGTAGATCAAAGTATAACATCCCAAGTAGGCATGGACCCCAAGCATACCTAGTCTCACTCTCCAACATACCAACCAACATAGCACCTCATCCCACTAGAAGTCTGTGACCTCGTCTATCTGGAAGAACTATCCCCCCAATCAATGTACATAATATACAATCAATCATGTCATATCTATTTGCTAACATTGGCCATCTGATCTCATAACGCTCAATGTGGAGCCTATTGATATCGTCGACCTGATAGAACCTCGCCAACTCGATCAATCCGCGTTGGGTATCATACATAACTCACTCTCCTCTAATAGGCAATCTCAAGATCTTGTACACATCCTCTAATGTGACAGTGGTCTCCCTAGTCGACAAATGAAAGGACGATGTCTTAGAGTGCCATCGCTCACATAATGCCATCAACATCCCCCTGTTCGCCCAAATAGTGGGCATCGACAAACAATGACGTAGACCAACTCTCCATAATAGCCATATGTCTGCACTTGTCAAATGATCTCTGAGATTGAATGTGTCCAAACGTGACTCCCGCGTATATATAGGATCTAAAACCACCTGCATTTAAACCATGATGTCAAGAATTTTCAAGTTTTTCTTAGAAATTATTTTTGAAAATTTTACCACTCAAATGCGGCTCATTTGGTGCATTTTTGCAAATGCGTTGCATGAAGCCTCACTTGTGGTGCATATTACATATGTTTCGCATATTTCCGACATCCATTTTCAATCTACTGCACATGCGATGCATTTTCTACAGTCTACCTAACTACTACATATGTGTTTCACTAATGCATATGCAGTTCACTACCCCGCATGTGTCTAATCCTAATGCAAATGTGTTGCATACATACATATGTGGTACATTATAATTCAAATGTGATCATTCCCTAAATGCCTAACCTAGCCTAGGCGTGTTTTCGCACATGCATCGTTTCGTAGTCAAATGCGGCAAATACGACAGCATATGCGTCATTCACGACACACCATATTTTCTAATTAAATTTTCAATGCCTAAAACTACGTGCAAAAATAAATTTCAAGAGTTTGTTTTTAGGTACATACCAATGGTCCTGCATTTCCTGGCCTCCTGAATGTTTGGATCCAATATCCACGATGTGCAGCATAAGGAATGGGTGCCATTTTCGTCAGCTAGTTAGAGCAAAACTCCTCTTTTTCTAACTTCTCCCAGTGCAAATGAATTATATTTCAACCTAATTCCTATTTATAGGTAGGGTTTGAATGGCATTTCTTCAGCCCTAGTCTATTGGCTGCTTAATTTCAATTTCAAATGACCCATACTCATCCGTATCAACTCCAAATTCAATTCCGTCAACTCGATATCATTTCTGACTCTCAAATTGACTCATCGAGAATATTTCCTGATTTTTTTTAAAACTTTCAAAAATTTGTGAATTTTCCCGAGGGGGCATACCTTAACCTGTTTTGTGTTGGAGCACGATCAGGGCATATTTTCCTTGACACAATGCCATAACAACATTGTATCAAAGAGGGGAAAACTGTAGACACCAAAAATTGGTCTAGGCCTGTGAGTACACATTCGACATAATTTTCTATAGTCTGTGGTCTAGATTAAATAATGTTAATTATTTAATTAACCTTTCCAACACATATTTCCTCTATTAATTAAATACCCCTTTTTAATTAATTAATTAATTATTAACCTTTATTCAACTTCATTAATTAAATAAATCATATTTATTTAATTAGGTTACGAACTAATTAATTCTTCCTCCTTTATGTATCAATTAAATAATTTATTATTTAATTACCCCCTTTATCTATAATTAAATATTTATTATTTAATTATTTATATTATCCTTTTCAAATAGTCAAATTAAATAAATTACTTTATTTATTTAATTAAAGTCTCTTATTTTCGAATGTTGAATTAAATTAACATTTAATTCATATATTTAATTATTTATGTCACATTCTTATATCAATCAGTTATCTAAGTCATTCACTCACCTTCTGACTCGAGACCTATTTTTAGTTCTCTAGTTATCTCTAAATTCAACACCTGTTTATCTCTGCAAGAAGACTCTTCGTCACAACTAGTTGATTAACTAGTTCTAACTCCTGTTTGCATTCGAATGCATTAGTCTTCAAGTCCTAACTTTTTCTTTTACATAAAAAGTCTATTTCTTCTATTTTTGAAGATTAAGATCTTGAACTCATGTTCTAACTCATGTTCTAAATTAGTCTCTATCTGCAGTCTTTCCTAAACTCTTGTTCTAACTCAGATTCTATTGATGGTGTTTTCTGCACAACAACAACTCAGACATAATATGATTTCCTATCTCTCTTGAAAGGTAAATATCTATGGGAAAAGAGATAAACCCAAGGTCTCTAATGTCAGGTCTTGACAATGCAACAAAACAACTTAGTGATAAATGTAAAAATGCTGGTAATCACAAAGGGACCATACTACGAGAAAACACTGGACTTTGAATCTATAAGATATAAACAGTAAATTCATACTTTGAGACTTGATTGGAATCCTGATAATAAAGAAACAAAAAAAGATAAAGGTTTCAGAGATAATTCTAAGACTATTTCTAACCCTACAATTGACAATGCCAAAAGATAAAATGTTCAAAATCGACCAATCTCTCATAAACTATATTCTGCTTGACCTAGATGAATCTAGAATTTCATAGAAATAGTGCAATCTTCTAAGGTATTTAAGATTTTCAAATCACAAACATTCATTCAACCAATTCTATTGCAACTGAGATGAACAAACCCTTATAATTGAACTAAGCACAATTTTAAGTCCAGGCTAACTTTGAAAAGCAGCTAATAATCAGCTAACTACAAAAAGTATGGACTAGAGATCACTACAAACATTCCAAACATGAAACCCTAAGCATTACCAAACCATTTAACCATAAAATTATAAGCAATTTGAAAGATAAAATAAATAGAACCATGCTAGATGAAATTCCATAAGATAGATACCAAACACAATATCTCTCTTATATTAAATCATCCAAAGTAGCAACAATTCTAGTTTTTGTTACAACACTTGCTTGAGAATAAACCCTAATTCGCTCTAATATCACTTATCTACTTTCTCTTTATCCTCCTATTCTTTTATGTGCCTATCTATCTATACTCAAATGAGGCAACATGCCCATTTTATAGAAAATCCCTAAGATAGGTCGGCCCAAAAGATAAATTACAATAAAAACATGACCTACAAGAGGTCGGCCTCAAAGATATTCGAACACATGAAATGTTTCATTGGCACCAATTTCATCCAAAACCGCCAAGATGCCTCAAAAGGTCGACCCAATACATGTGGATAATGGGAAGCACAAATCTCAATTCTAGCCTATATAGCTACTCCCTATCCTTGTCCTTATCTCGATCTTCTTCACCATCTATGGCCAACAAAACTCTATCCAGCTCAGCAACAGGTGGCATAGGCCAAACCCTAATCCTTCTCTAAAGAGACTTGATGTCATCTCTTGCTTGCCTAACTGCACCATCCTAGTCAGCCCTACTAGTCAAATATCTGTCCATGACTGCAACATAAGTTACAGCATCATCCAACTAATGTCCAGTAACTGGTCCTTCACTAACAAGAGAATAAATATCTCTCCACCACTTCCTAAGCTGCTCCAAATTGAGATGCTTTGGAGCAAAGTTCTTCCTCCCAGTCATGACCTCAAAGAATGAAATACATTTATCATAAATAATCGTCAAGGTATCCTCAATTTGTCGTGCTTGCTTATAGATCTTTTTCAAGGCCTTCTGCCTCATTTGCAAGATTTCAAACCATTCCCAAGGTTCGGACACCCTTGGAAAAGGAAAAATCCCACACTTTACAAATTTTTCCTTAGTGAATCCATGATTGTTGTGGCCTTCTGCAGTAGGAGGTTGGTATCCACATTATCCTGAGCTAGTACAACCTTTAACCAATCCAATGATCTTATTTCATCTCCTCCATTTGACAAAATGCTCTTAATAGCATCATCTCCTTTAGTTTGGACAACCTACAACCAAACAAATATAGCATGTGTGGTGACCTTCATCTTTTCAAGCTCAGATATTGTCTCCTGAGGTAAGAAACCTGTAGTAGAGGATGAAGATCCAATAGCTTGCAAGGGTTTCATCAACTCTTGCCACTATTTCTATAGTTTCTCATTCTCCCTCTCTAGCTCATGCCTAGTCTACACAACACTGGAGCCTTCATATTCTTCAATATCCTCCTCCACACTAGCATGCCCTAACTCAACAGTTTGCACATGATAGTCTTGGGTAGACACATTGTCTCTATCTTTGTTTGGAGTAGAGGTAGCAATGTGAGCCACTCTGTTACCTGACCCATCTCTTTCAATTTGGGACACAACGCTTTCTTTCTTCTTAGTTTTTCCCTTTTCTACATTATCCATGAGAACATCCCAATTAGGTGGAGCATCCTCCACTATACCATTTTACTCTTCAACTCCTTCTCAAGCTAATCTGCAATAGTAGACCTAGTAGGCATTGTATCTTGCTTATCTTGCCCTTGTTCTTGCTAATCAACAGTTACATCCTTTTCAACACTTGGCATATTGGAGATTTCCACAGTTGGATTCTCTTTCTCTTTCACTTGCTCTTCCACAACCACCTGTACTGGTGAAGGGGCTCTAGCTGGTATTTCTTCCTCCTTTTAAGGAGACTTGTTCAGCTGTTCGTTTGTAGGCAACCTTGCATGTGATACCAAGGGAGACTGTACTACCTTATCAATCTCTTCCTCTGCATTATAGAGGTCTCCCTCTTGCAACTCTTCCTCGCCCAAATCCTTGGGATCTTCATCCTTCTTTGGTTCCTCTTGTGTGTTACCAGCATCTTGAGGAATGGAGACACTCACCTGTTCAACAACAAGAATGCTCACTGAAACATTCTCCTTTGCTGTAGTATCCCTTGGGGAAGGAGTCCTTGATCTCCTCATGTAAACTTGTGTCTTTTCCCCTGAACTCTCAACCTTTACCACTGGTGGCTCACCCTCCTTATAAGCTTTAGGAGCCTCCTCCACCTTCTGTGATAGTTTTGTAATCCTTGTTCTCTTTATCAATGGAGGAGTACTTTCCACCTCCTCTTCCTCTTTCTTATTCTTTTCAACTTCTTTCTTAGAGGCATGTCTCCTCTTCTTAGCAATAGGCTTCCTCTGTTTACCTACCTCTGCAGCCCTATCCACTTGAAAATCTCTAACATGGATTCTAAAGGGAGACTCCACCTTTTCTTTGCATTTTAGATCAGGTTCAAGTGAACCCTCGGAAGTAGAGTGAGACTCTAAGTTTCCCATCAGATGATAGGTGCATGGAACACCTTCACCTTCCAATTCTAGCATCTTGTGGTTCAACCACATCTTGGTATATTTGATTACCGAGGCCATGACTTGGTCCAACTCAGTCTTTTCCTCCTCTAACCAGTCAACTTCTTCAATTGGCCTATCCTTTACTGCCTCATAGAAATGACCCTGGATCACATTTTCATCTTCCTCTACCTGGTTAGGGATGGCCTTCACATTGTATAGCCTTACCAAATCCACTGGAAACCTAGAAAAATTCTTATTTCTTAACTAAAACTCATCGGCAAGGTTAACCCAGTGATATTCAATGTGAGCCTTATGGCTATATTCCCTACTAGCACTCTTTTGAGCTTCGCCAATGATGTCAAATAGTGCCCTCTTGGAATGGAAGGAGAGACCAAGAGTACTCATCTCTTCCTAAGAAGCATGAGCAGACTGAATGGAAGCACAAACCTCACCCATTCCTATCTTTAGGGGAAAATCATTCCCAAAACTTGTCTTGTGCATCTCTCCCTTTACAACATTGTCGAAGTCACAAATCTGCCTAGTTACTTCCAACAATATGACATGATCAGTAGGGTATCTAGGGCATCTATAGGGAGCTCTATGAAAACCATCAATTCTAATATATGAGAACGTTGGGAACTAGATAAACCATGCCCCATATATCCTTATCAATTCTTTAGCCTTATATGAAATTCTCATATGCTCTGAACCTTGGAGCAATCTAGTGATGTACATTGTGAAAGCATCATTGGATCTCTTGTAGCTCCCTCCAATCAGGTGCAACTGTTTATATACTTCATAGATGGCATCCTGCCCAAAAGTACCCCTAGTGCTTAACTCCTTGTATGGGTGAAGTTTCGCTAATGAATACACCGGGTTAGAGGTCATAGTAAAAGTCTTGGTTTGCAAGACATTGCATAACTATTCATGAATCACCACACTAATGACACTTGCCCAGTGATAGTCAATTCACTACTCCATTCTAGGAATTATATTAAACATACAGGTCTCGAACACACCTGCACCCTTCAACCCCACCAACCTATTGAGAAGACTGATGACATTGTAGTACTCTCTTTTGAGCTTAAACCTAAATATTTGCTTAGGCAACTTGGAGAAATGGGATTTAGGCTTCTCAAGCCAAGAGTTAATCACCTGCTAAGACTTGACTACATTCTCTTCATAATATTTCCTAGCATAATCCTTTCCAAAGGAAACCACATGGGACCTATCAGGAATATCAAGGGTTGCAACAATGAACATAGGAGAAAAGCCAACCAAAATCCTGCCCTGGGGGCCAATTATCCTTTATCCCTCTATCATAATTTCTGGCACACTCAAGCACTAATTCATAGCACTACACTATGGAAGGAAAACCTGCCACATGAGCCAATCCAGAGTCTACCATTCTTTTTGCCAATAGAGGAGGCCTCAGTGCTGACATCTCAACCTTGAACTCCTCATAGTCCCACATGCCTACATTTTTATCTATGATTCTTGACCAAATGGAGGTCAGCTTGCTCTCAGGAATCCGGCTCCTTATGTCCAACTTCACTTTCTCTGCATCTGAGATGGAAAAAGTCTTTGCACTTGGATTTGTTGCCTTCCCTTTGGCTCGACCAACAACATCTTGTCCTGATCCTACCTGCAAACACATAAAGATGACCACAATCAAATCCACAAGAAACAACAAGTACAGGAAAGCAGTATCCCAAAGTTTGGGATTTAGCCACACTGGAGAGGATTTTCAGGAAAATCTGGACCAAGCGGATTCTAGCAAACCAAGCATTGAAAATCCCTAAACATCATTTTAATCTATCAATTAACAACAGAATACCATTAGAAACACTTAGCATAAGCTCATTTAATCAATCAAATACATTATCAATAAATAGATCCTTCAAAACCATCAAATTCAACCTTTCCCTAGAAAACCTCAGAAGAATCTGCCAAAGATAGATTTTGGCGAAAACAACACAAATTACAAGTAACCCAGAAAAAAGGATGAGACATGGAACATCCGGGAAAATATGGAGTGAATGGATTTTGGTGAAATATGGATATATCAAAATTACAGCATGAAATCGATAAAACGACCCGACTGCGGACACCAGGAAAATCCGTAGGAAGTGGATTTTGGCGAGACAAACAAAGTCCGAAAAAAGTGAAAGATAAAGAAAGAGATAAGTTGGGGAAATCCGGGGAAAGTGAAATTCCACGAGGACCTCAAAAACCCGAACGCGTCCACATCTTCTTTACTTTTACCAAAATGATTCAACAAATCTAGATCTAAAGCCTGTATTTTGACAACTTAATCTAGACCTCCAACAAATGAAACACGAATCTAGAACACTCCTTACAACAATTTGAGGAGAATTGGCCATGCCCTAGGTTAAGAACCCTAAAATGTCTCCCATGAAAACACATAGATGCATGCATGACTTTCTCACACACCATAATTAAGAGTCTTAAGACCAATGCAAGCAAACGCCCAAAAAAGATAATACTAGACAAAAAATAACATCAATGACCAACCAAGTGAACTGGTACGACAACACAAAACCCCCTAAATGCCCAATGACGACATGCATAGCCAAGGAAATCAGGAAATCATAAAGGACCAAAAAGAAAATGAGGTGAAGCAATTCAAAATCAATAGAGTAAAGGAGCATTTATACATACCATGAGAGTGACAGGGCTAGAATTGGTGATGCCAACAAATAACCATCAAATGCGAGCAACATATAATCCACACACATGAAACTCAAATGCACAGTCACAATGGCATCAGAAATCACACTCCAGCAAAACACCAAAAGCTCCAAGACTCAAGCTCAAATGATAGCAAATGAACAAACTCAAATGATCAATTACTTCCAAAAATCCAATATATCAGAGCCCCAAAACATCTGTACAAATGCCATTAATGTGGTCGACAAGACAACCCTGACCAAAAAAACTCAGGGATTCGACGAGGTGATGGAGTTTGGGGAAATCCGAACCATGTGGATTTTCCCGAAAATAGTGTCAAAAGGCAGCAACCTCTAGACATCGGAAGAAAACCAGGAGGACTCGACCTAGGTGAATTTTCCCAAAAGTAGTGAAAACTCCGGAATAAAGTCAAAACTCAAGATTTCCAATAATATTCATGAGTGTGCCACTTGAATTGACAAGATGGACATTGAAGCACAAACCCAAACAAGCGAAGACCCTCGAAAAAGAAGGGCCAAAACACCAAAAAACAAAAAAAGAGGGTACCCACACTCAGTGGGATGTGTGTGCAAAAACTACACAACAAATGGCGACTCCACTAGGGAAATGCTCTAGAGCATTTCAAGAATAAACCAGAATCAATAACCCAGAATCTCTGGTTTCAATCCTCTCATCAAGACTCCTTTGAACAAAGTTTCAGAAACCACAAGCAAGAAGACCTTTTCCTATACCAGGGTCCAAGTGTTGGTATTATGCATTTATTCCTATCGTGTAAGTGCAATGGGAATGAGACCGAATCTGACCAGGCTACATAAAAGTTCAAACTTCAAAAGCAACCTAGATAGAGCCTCGTTGCCAGTCAAGCATTCATAGCCCCGATGAGGTTGTC
The DNA here is from genome assembly GCA_007115665.2 of Sequoiadendron giganteum. Taxonomy (NCBI): domain Eukaryota; kingdom Viridiplantae; phylum Streptophyta; class Pinopsida; order Cupressales; family Cupressaceae; genus Sequoiadendron; species Sequoiadendron giganteum. The sequence goes on from CM021106.1 coordinate 266,321,044, forward strand.
ATTGTGACCCTCCCAAGCATAGCTCTACTGCCAGTCAAGCATCTATAGCCCCGGTAGAGATACTTGGATACTCCTGACGAGGTGAAGCTCATTTAAATTTTCAAAATTTTCTCTTTCTCTTTTTTTGTTTTGTTTTATAGAACTTTTTTCTTCACCTTTGCAAGTAATGAAACTCACACTCAGGGATGAGGAACACAGTGGCACTGAAGAAGAATATAAGATTTTTCACCAGGACAAATCACTCAAAGACCCAATGCAACCCCAGGATCCTTAATTTTAGTGTGAAAATGTGGGACCCAAATATATTCCAAAGTGTATCTAAAACAAGTGATTCTAATTGCAAGTACAAGGGATATCAGATAAAAGAAGTTCACCACCTGACTCTAAAAGACTGATTGGAGTTTATAAAAGACATTTCCAGAGCAATCCCAAATGAAATCACTCGTTGCATAGGTGCAATAGCCCCAAGGAAACCCAAAGAAAAAATAAAAATTAAAAAAATGGACTAACCAAAGCAAACCTAAACTACCAAAGCAAAACCAGCAACAAAGCAAAACAGAAAGAAAACCTACTCTAGCTATGTACAGGATGAATTGCACGTAGTTTAAGGTTGAAAATAATGCTTTAGATATTGCCCATTAACAGGTACTGGGATATCCTCACCAGTGAGGGTTTTCAAATGAAAAGCATTATCTCAGAATTTCTGAAATCTGATAAGGACCAGGCCATAGTTTATCAAATTTACCATGCTCTACCTTACGATCATGGGATTTATCCCAGTAGAGAACCAAGTCATAAATCCTAAAGGATTTCACCTTATCTCTCCTATCAAACCATATTTTGACCACACCCTGATGTTTAGCAAAGTTCTCTAGGGCTTCATCTCTTTTTTGTTCCAAATGCAACAATTCAGCCAAACAGGCCTCACGTTTATCTTCTTCATTATAGTACTCGTTAATAAACTATAGGGTAGGGATTTTCAACTAGATAGGAATCACAAGTTCTAAACCATACACTAGGTGATAAGGAGAGTTACCTACGGATGCCTTCTGTCTAGTACGGTCACCCCAAAGAGAAAATTAGAGCTAGGTATGCCAGTCCTTAGGATTTTGTTCTAACAACTTACGGATAAGTCAATAGGTTCTTGTTGGAAGACTCAGCTAGACCATTACCCTGAGGGTAATAATTGGATGAAAACTTAATAACAATCCCATGATCATATGCCCAATTATAAAACTTTAGTGATGCAAATGCAGAACCATTATCACAGACCAAGGATAGTGGACAACCAAAATGATTGATAATTCCTGATTCAAGAAAATTGATTACCACATCTAAAGAACATTATTTACAAGCAAGAGCCTCTGTTCATCTAGTAAAATAATCAGTTATGGTAAGAATATACCTATGGCCCATAGAAGATGAAGGATTAATTGGACCTATAAAGTCCATACCCCACTGAGCAAATGGTTTTTCCTCTATGACTAGCTGGAGTGGAAGAGTTGCATGTTTTTCCTTGCTGTAGTCTGAAATATGTGACAAGTCCTCACATGTTGGTGTGCATCTTTGAATAAAGTGGGCAAATAATAGCCTAACCTCAAGATCTGATGTGCAGTGGATGATGCAGAACCATGGCATGTGCCATATTTCTCATGAAATTCAATAATCACTCTAACAACTTCTTCTTTCCCTAAACACCTTAAGTAAACACCCTCATGATTTCTTTTATACAAGATAGCTCCTTTCATCATAAAGCTCCCACTCTTTAAGCACAAGGCCCACCGCTGAACCGTATTAAGGTGATTAGGACACTGTTGACTCAACAAATAGAAAATGATTTCGTCATACCAGTCTCCTGGAGATACCTCTTGAAGGTAATAATGTTGAGCTGTGAGATCAGGACTGGTCTCAACCATCATATTTGTAAGCCCTTGTCCTCTTACTAATTTCATGGGCTAGATTTCCATATCATATTCCTACAACATGGTCACCCACTTGGCCCTTCGTTCACCTAACTCATTTTGCATCAACAAAAACTTTATTCCTCAAGATATAGTGCCGGAACTTCTTCACTACTCTGACCAAAGCATAGGCCTATTTTTCTACATTATGGTATCTTAATTCCACATCTTTCAAAGGAGTACTCATGAAGGCTATAGGGTGTTCATCACCTTGATCAGAATTTTGAGTTAATATTGCAACACTGGAGTGATCACAAGTGAATGAATATATGTAAAAAGGCTTATTGTAATCCGGACTCACCAATACAAGAGCCTCAACAATGGCTTTCTTGATTTCTACAAACGCCTTCTTAGCTTCCACATTCCATTCTATCTTTGCTTCTTGTTTTAACATAGCATTTAATGGTTTGCCTATCTCTGCAAATCCAGTGATAAATTTCCTAACAAAGTTAATCTTACCAAAGAATGACTTCATCTCTTTCTTACTTGCAGGAGGCTGAATCTTCAAGATGGCCTAAATTCTTTCAGGATCAATAGCAATACCCTATTCTGAGATGATATGTCTTAATAACTTTCCCTCTATGACTCCAAAAATGCACTTCCTTGGGTTAAGTGAAATACCAAATTCTCTACATCTTTGAAACACCTTACATAAATCTATTATATGATCACCTCGTTTCTTGGAAAAATAGTCAAATCATCCATATAAATAATGATGCACTTACCAATTATATCCTTAAAAGAAATGTCCATAGCTCTCCGGAATATAGCTCCAACATTGATCAATCCAAATGGCACCCTTCTATAAGCAAAAGTTCCCCATTTGGTAGTGAGGGCAATCTTGTGCCTATCCTCATACTGCACCATAACTTGGTTGTATCCAAAATACCCATCCAAAAATGACATCATTTGGGATCCATTAACAATCTGAAGCACCTCATTCAGTGAAGGAACTGAATAATTATCCTTTTCTGATGCTCTATTCAGATTCCTAAAGTCTACACACAATCTAATTTCTCCATTATTTTTCCTTACTGGGACCAAATTTGCCACCCAAGTAGAGTGTTTTACTGGAAATATAATGCATGTTGAAAGTAGTTTTTGCACCTCTTTCTGAATAATGGGTTCTAACAAAGCATTAATTGGCCTTTGTCTTTGCCTGAATGGTTTGACATCTTCCTTCAAAGGAATGGTCTGTGTGATGATTGAAGCATCATATGTTTTCAAATCTTCATAACTCCAAGCTATTACATTGTGGTATATATGTAAAGTATCAATAATTCCCTTTCTTTCTTTTGGAGTACATACCTTGCCAATAAACACATTCTTTGAGTCCTCTTATGTCCCCATATTGTATGTCTCACACTGGTTGCTGAGAGACTCCCTTTTAATATGTTGTTCTTGATCTCTTATCTTATCTAAATCAAAAATTCGTTCAAGTTGTACCATATCTTTTGGAATGGTATTAGTATTTAGATTAATGATTCCTCCAAAGTCAATTTCTGCTTCTTAAGGCTCCATATCATCAATAACTTGGGAAGCAAACACATCACAACTTGTAATAAAGTATAGAATATGCTTGTCATCTTCAAATATCTGGAGATTAGTAACGTTGTCAGGCACTGAAGGGACTCGAGTGAGCTCAACTGTAAATTTCTTCGACCTTGAAAGTGATAGAGGTTGTAAGGTGCTAGAAACTTGTGCTAGAGAATCAACAACTTGATTTTTGTTTCAAGGGATTAACTGGATATTAAAATAATTGAATCCCTTAATGAGATCCCACACTCTATGCCTGTAATTGGTCATTCTTCTATCATGGAACAAATACTATTTTCTTACTTGTTTGATTACTAACTCTGAATCTCCAAACAATTGTAATATCTTAACCTTCTTCCTTGATGCCATCAGTAAGCCATGGATCAGAGCTTCATATTCAATGACATTATTAGTGCATTGGAACTAGAGTCTGTGAGCAGCAAAGTAATTCTTACCTTTAGGACTAATCAATTCAAATCCTGCTCCAGCACCTTGTTTGAATTTAGATCCATCAAATTTTAGTATCTAACAACCATCAGGTTCCTTTGGTTTCAATTTACCTTGCTCTTTGTTGGGGATAGGGAGCTTTTCAGGAACCATTGGGTTTTTACTTTTATCATTGTTTGATTCTTCCTACACATTAAGTCCAATAGGTGGAACTAGATTGACATATTTATGTATCTGTTGGACAATAGTCTGACAGAAGTCACATTCCTACTTAGAATGAGGGGCATCATGGACTTTGCACCAACTTGGAAGCAATAATTCTTCGAATGTCATGCTTCCTTTCAGTTCTATCTAATCTTCCATATACTTTTGGATGAACTCCTGAAAGTTATCCAACAAACCAAGCTGCATGTCCTCTTGGTCACTTATTTCATTGTCTCGGTCAATCATTTTCTTAGGACCACTACTCTCCAGAATGTGTTCATCTAAAGAATATTGTAGCATAAAAACTTCTTCATCCTCTGGAACTAATGCAGCCAAAACATAGTTCCCCATGCTAACCTCAGTCACCAACACCTCATTTGAGATATTTGGTATTCTGTGATTACATATTTCATTTTGGGTTCTCTTTCAATTCTGATTTGACTTGGGACTCCTTTCCATTGTAACCACATATGGGAATGGTCTGTAGATGTATATCCATTTAAATCTTTAGTGAAATCTCTACCTAAGATTAGACCATAAGTATCAGGAATGTGAGCCACTTAGATATTGATCACTTGTTGTACCCTAGGATCTAATGCAAGTTGCATAGGGATAATGTTCAATTCTCCAACTACACTTAATTCCATTTTATCCAATTGAGTAACCTTCTTTTGAGAGGTGATAGGAGTAATACCCAATTCTTTGGAAACAACGAAAGGCATAACATTTGTAGAAGCTCCTAAATTTAGAGGACAATTATGCAAATTCTTTCTGAAGATACGAACATAAATTAGGAAAGGAGGAGTTTCCCTCTTACCTTGAAACAGATTCAGATGAGTGTCAACTTGTGCAACTTGACCCTTATCCTTATCTCCTCTCTTGTCTACAGGTGTGACCTGACTTCTGGGTGTTTGAGAGTTAGAAGACCTGGTAGCAGCCTCATTGGTGGCTACCCCTTGCAATGTTATATTTGAACTAAATGATACCCGAACTGCATTCCTAATGGTAGGAACTCTTAATAATTCAAAGGTAGAAAGACTTACCTTTACTTTCTTGAATTCCTCAGTCACATATTCAACCAATTTCTCCATATTCAGGTCAACATGAGATTCCTTGTAGCCACTGACCTGTTATCTTTGGATATTTCAACACTATTCCCCTTTGACAGGTACTACATTGCCACATGAGGATAAGGTGGATTATTACTAGCTCATGGATCTGGTGGAGTATTGAAATTGTTAGGAGGGATTAAAGAAGTGAAAGGACCTCCAGCCTGTGGACCCCTCTTAGGCCTATTTCTTAAATCATATTTCTTCGTTGGTTGTTGAAACATTTGAACTTCTTCAACACTAACTTCTTCCTCATATAAAGGTTCATTGTCATTCTCACTCTCCTCATTAAACAACTGGGAAATCTCATCCTCATTAAACACCTACTCTGCCTCATCCTTTGCAATAGATACCTCTTCTGGTTCATTTTCCTCATCTTTGGGGAATGGGGCATGATTAAGTACCAGTACTGGAGAATCATATGGATTTGAAGGTACTATTTCCTATCCGGTAGAATTATTCTCCACTTCATACTAAAAGATAGAAGCTATAGTCTAAAATTCAACATAGTCTAGCTCAGAGTGTTGATTTGTTTTATGGAGCCTGCACCATCTAGAAAGAGTTGTTTCTGCTAAATATACACCATTCAAAGGCTTCTCTTGAGTAGAAAGCTGATCCAAGGGAGTAGGAATCATTCCATTATTAGGCCCAGTATTCCAAGACCTATTCTACCTAAGTTGTTGGCCTCTGTCAAATCCTTGCCCACCTTGCTGATTTCTATCAAAATTCTGACCAGAACCTTGCCCTCTATCATAATTATGATTTATGTCAAAGTATTGACCTCTTTCAAAATTCCTATTTTCCCTGCCATAGTTAGATTGTATATTCTTCTGAGAAGCATGAAGTTGGCTATTCTGATTCCTCAAATAAGTTACCTCTGTATTCAACCTCTTCACTTGCTCAGATAATTCATCGAACCTTTCTTTATCCAGACTGTTAGGTGGTTTTGGATTACTTCTAGAAGGATATCCGGGTATGTTTCCAAAACCAATAGCCTGATTCAAGACTTTTGAATTCTGCAGGTATGTAGGGAAACTAGCTTATTGCTGCTAGAGGGGTTGATTAGCTCTTTGTTGAGGGTAAAAAGCCATAGGTTGAGCTTGATTTATAGGTGGAATTGTATGAGGAACCAAAGGCAATGATGGTATAGGATTCATTATTGGAGCATGGCTAGTCAAAGCCTGGTTAAGGGCTTGAATCTATCCAGAGTGAGCAATAGGTCCTAAGGATGGCAAAGGTCCTGATAAATGTTACCTCAAGTCCATGCTGACCTTTACTGCCTCTACATATGCAATGAGCAAAGTATTCGGAGGATTAGTCATTTGTTTCAGGAAGGTGGCTATAAGGCTATCCAAGGCTTCAAGGTACACTTCCAAAGCAGTATTTTCATTCCCTGCAAAAGGCACCTAGAGTCTTGTATATGCTCGGTAGAACCTATTATTAAATGATCCTATGGGCTCATTAATCTCTCATTTCACTCTAGTAAAATGCAGGTATAGCTCATTAGCACTGATGGGGATCTTGAATTTTTGCAAAAATGTAGTTTCTAACTTAGTCCAATTATGGATGGAAGCAAGAGGTAAGTGATTGTACCAATAGAAGGCTTCTTCTCCTACATAATAAGGGAAAATCCTACATGCAACATCTTCATGGTTAATTCCATAGGTCTGAAAAATCCTAATGTGCTCTTCTACCGTTTTGTTGGGGTCATGAGTATGAAACTTAGAGCAGAAGTGCTCAGGGTTATTGGGCATAACATTGTAATTATTAAAGATCAGTGAGGACAAATTATTAGCAAGAAAAGCCATTGGTGGAGGTCGGGGTGGTAATGGCTGATTTATGACTAGTTGTGGCTGTGGAATGGGAATTCCCTCAGAGTCAGATGAAGATGAGGATGACGGAGATGATGGAAGTGGGTGAGCTGATGATGATTCTTCCCCTCCTTTGGTCCTACTTGTCCTAGTAGGGGCTTGTAACTCTTGAAATTCTTGTCCTCCTAGAGTAGATCTAGTTCTTCTTCTAAGCCTCACAGGAGAGATGACGTTTAAGAAGCGCTCCAATTTTCTTGTTCAAAGGCCCTCTTTCTAGCGCCAATCTGTTGATGGTGTTTTCTGCACAACAATAGCTCAAATAGAATATGATATCCTATCTCTCTTGAAAGGTAAATCTCTATGGGAAAAGAGATAACCCCAAGGTCTCTAATGTTAGGTCTTAACAATGCAACAAAATAAGTCAGTGATAAATGTGAAAATTCTAGTAATCACAAAGGGACCTTACTACGAGCAAACACTAGACTTTGAATCTATAAGATATAAACAATAAATTGATACTTTGAGAATTGTTTAGAATCCTGATAAAAAAGAAATAGAAAAAGATAAATGTTTCAGAGATAATTCTAATACTATTTATAACCCTAAGATTGACAATGCCAAAAGATAAAATGTTCAAAATCGACCGATCTCTCATAAACTATTTTCTCCTTGACCCAGATGAATCTGCAATTTCACAGAAATAGTGCAATCTTCTAAGGTATTTAAGATGTTCAAATCACAAACATTTATTCAGCCAATTCTATTGCAATTGAGATGAACAAACCCTTATAATTGAACTAAGCACAATTTTAAGTCCAGGCTAACTTTGCAAAGTAGCTAACAATCAACTAACTGCAAAAAGTATGGACTAGAGATTGCTGCAGGCATTCCAAACAAGAAACACTAAGCATTACCAAACCATTTAACCATAAACTTATAAGCAATTTGAAAGATAGAATAACAAGAACCATGCCAGATGAAATTCCAAAAGATAGATACCAAACACAATATCTCTTATATTAAATCATCCAAAGTAGCAACAATTCCAGTTTTTGTTACAACACTTGCTTGAGAATAAACCCTAATTCACTCTGATATCACTTATCTACTTTCTCTCTATCCTCCTATTCTTCTATGTTCCTATCTATCTATACTCAAATGAGGCAACATGCCCATTTTATAGAAAATCCCTAAGATAGGTCAGCCCAACAGATAAATTACAATAAAAACATGACCTACAAGAGGTCGTCCTCAAAGATATTCGAACACATGAAATGTGCCATTGGCGCCAATTTCATCGAAAACCACCAAGATGCCCCAAAAGGTCAGCGCAATACATGTGGATAATGTGAAGTACAAATCGCAATGTTTCCCTATATAGGTACTCCCCATCCTTGTCCTTAGCTTGATCTTCTTCACCATGTACGGCCAAGAAAACTCTATCCAGCTCATCAACATGTGGCACAAGAAAAACCCTAATCCTTCTCTCAAGAGACTTGATGTCATCTCTAGCCTGCCTAATTGCACCATCCTAGTCAGCCCTATTAGTCAAATAAATATCTCTTCACCACTTCCTAAGCTACTCCAAATTGAGATGCTTCGGAGAAAACTTTTTCCTCCTAGTCATGACCTCAAAAAATGAAATACATTTATCATAAATACTGGTTAAGGTACCCTCAATTTGTCGCACCTGCTTATGGATCTTTTTCAAGGCCTTCTTCCTCATTTGCAATATTTCAAATCATTCCCAAGGTTCAGACACCCTTGGAAAAGGAAGAATCCCACACTTTACCAATTTGTCCTCAGTGAATCCCATGATTATTGTGGCATTCTGCAATAGGAGGTTGGTATCCACATTATCCTGAGCAAATACAGCCTTTAACCAATTCACTAATCTTATTGCATCTCCTATAGTTGACAAAATGCTCTTAATAGCATCATCTCCTTTAGTTTGGACACCCTACAACCAAAAAACTATAGCATGTGTGGTGCCCTTAATATTTTCAAGCTCAGATATTGTCTCCTGAGGTAAGAAACCTATAGTAGAGGAAGAGGAGCCAATAGCTTGCAAGGGTTTCATCAACTCTTGCGAGTATTTCTTCAATTTCTTATTCTCCCTCTCTAGCTCATGCCTAGTTTGCACAACCCTCTTCAACCTACCTACAATCATAGCATTGGAGCCTTCATATTCTTCAATATCCTTCTCCATAGTAGCATGTGCTAAGTCAATAGTTTGCACATGATAGTCCTGGGCAGTCACATTGTCTCTATCTTTGTTTGGAGCAGGGGTAGCAATGTGAGCCACTCTGTTACCTGACCCATCTCTTTCAATTCGGTACACAACCCTTTCTTTCTTCTTAGTTTTTCCCTTCTCTACATTAGCCATGAGAACATCCCAATTAGGAGGAGCATCCTCAACTATCACCATTTTACTCGTCAACTCCTTCTCAAGCCAATCTGGAATAGTAGACCCAACAGGCATTGTATCTTGCTTATCTTGCCCTTGTTCCTGCTGATCAACAGTTGAATCCTTTTCAACACTTGGCATATTGGGGATGTCCGCAGTTGGATTCTCTTTCTCTTTCACTTGCTCTTCCACAACCACCCATACTGGTGAAGGGGCTCTAGCTGGTATTTCTTCCTCCTTTTGAGGAGACTCGTCCAGATGTTCCTTTTTAGGCAACCCTGCATGTGATACCAAGGGAGACTGTACTTTCTTATCAATCTCTGCCTCTTCATTATAGAGGTCTCCCTCCTGAAACTCTTCCTCGCCCAAATCCTTAGGATCTTCATCCTTCTTTGGTTCTTCTTGTGTGTTACTAGCATCCTAAGGAATGGACACACTCACCTATTCAACAACAAGAATACTCACTAAAACATTCTCCTTTGTTGCAGTATCCCTTAGAGAAGGATTCCTTGATCTCCTCATGTAAACTTGTGTCTTTTCCTCTGAACTCTCAACCTCTACCACTAGTGGCTCACCCTCCTTATCAACTTTAGGAGCCTCCTCCACCTTCTGCGATAGTTTTGTAATCCTTCTTCTCTTTGTCAATGGAGGGGAACTTTCCACCTCCTCTTCCTCTTCCTTATTCTTTTCAACTTCTTTCTTAGAGGCATGTCTCCTCTTCTTAGCAACATGCTTCCTCTGTTTACCTACCTCTGCAGCCTTCTCCATTTGAACATCTCTAACCTGGATTCTAAAGGGAGAATCCACCTTTTCCTTGCCTTTTGGATCAGGTTCAAGTGAACCCTCGGAAGAAGAGTGAGACTCTAAGTCTCCCATCAGATCATAGATGCATGGAACACCTTCACCTTCCAATTCTAGCATCTTGTGGTTCAACCACATCTTGGTATATTTGATTGTCAGGGCCATGACTTGGTCCAACTCAGTCTTTTCCTCCTCTAACCAGTCAACTTCTCCAACTGGCCTATCCTTTACTACCTCATAGACATGACCCTGGATCGCATTTCCATATTCCTCTACAAGGTCAGGGATAGCCTTCACATTGTATAGTCTTACCAAATCCACTGGCAACCTAGAAAACTTCTTATTTTTTACCTCAAACTCATTGGCAACATTAACCCAATAATCTTCAATGTGAGCCTTATGGCTATATTCCCTACTGCCCTTCTTTTGAGCTTCGCTAGTGATGTCAAACCTTGCCCTCTTGGAATGGAAGGAGAGAACAAGAGTACTCATCTCCTCCTCAGAAGCATGAGAAGATTGAATGGAAGCACAAACCTCACCCATTCATATCTTTAGGGGAAAATTATTCCCAAAACCTATCTTGTGCATCTCTCCCTTTACAACATTGTTGAAGTCACAAATCTACCTAGTGATTTCCAACAATATGACATGATCAGTAGAGTATCTAGGGAGTCTATAGGGAGCTCTCTAAAAACAAACAATTTGGATGTATGAGAACATTGGGACCTAGATAAACCATGCCCCATATCTCCTTATCAATTCTTTAGCCTTATATGAAATTCTCATATGCTCTACACCTTGTAGCAATCTAGTGATGTACATTATGAAAGCATCATTGGATCTCTTGTAGCTCCCTCTAGTCAGGTGCAACTGTGGATATACTTCATAGATGGCATTCTGGCCAAAATTACCCCTAGTGCTTAACCCATTTTATGGGTGAAGTCTCGCCAATGAATACACCAAGTAAGAGGTCATAGTAAAAGTCTTGGTTTACAAGACATTGCATAACTATTCATGAATCACTGCTCTAATGACACCTGCCCGATGATTATCAATTCCCTGCTCCATTCTAGCAATTATATTAAAATCCAGGTCTCGAACACACGTGCACCCTTCAACCGCACCAACCTATTGAGAAGAGTGATGACATTGTAGTACTCTCTCTTGAACATAAGCCTAGATAGTTGCTTAGGCAACTTGGAGAAATGGGATTTAGGCTTCTCTAGCCAAGAGTTAATCACCTGCTGAGACTTGGCTACATTCTCTTCATAATATTTCCTAGCACCATCCTTGTCAAAGGCCACCACATGGGACCTATCAGGCATGTCAAAGGTTGCAGCAATGGACATAGGACAAAAGCCATCCAAAATCTTGCCCTGGGGGCCAATTATCCTCTATGTCCATCTATCATAATTTTTGGCACACTCAAGCACTAGTTCATAGCACTGCACCGTGGAAGGAAAACCTTCCACATGAGCCAATTTGGAGTGTACCATTCTTTTTTCCAACAGAGGAGGGCTTAGTGCTGACATCTCAGCCTTGAACTCCTCATAGTCCCACATGCCTACGTTTGTATCTATGATTCGTGACCAAATTGAGGTCTGCTTAGTCTCAGGAATCCAACTCCTTATGTCCAACTTCACTTTCTCTGCATCAGAGATGGCAGAAGTCTCTGCACCCAGATCTGTTGCCTTCCCTTTGCCTCAACCAGCAACATCTTGTCCTGATCCTACCTGCAAACACATAAAGATGACCACAATCAAATCCACATGAAATCAATATCCCAAAGTTCACAATTTAGCCCCCCTCGTGGATTCTACACTAGAGAGGATTTTCAGGAAAATCCAGACCAGGCGGATTCTAACGAACCAAGCATGCAAAATCCCAAATCATTATTTTAATCCATCAATTAACAGAGGAATACCATTAGAAAAACTTAGCATAAGCTCATTTAATCAATCAAATACATTATCAATGAATAGATCCTTCACAACCATGAAATTCAACCTTTCCCCAGAAAACCTCAAAAGAATCCGCTAGAGACGGATTTTGGCGAAAACAACACCAATTACAACTACCCCAGAAAAAAGGAGGAGACACGGAACATCCGAGAAATTCTAGAGTGAACGGATTTTGGCGAAATCCAGATTTATCAAAATTAAAGCATGAAATCAGTAAAATGACCTGATTGCAAACACCGGGAAAATTTGGAGGAAGTGGATTTTGTGAGACAAACGAAGTTTGGAAAAGGTGAAAGAGAAAGAAAGAGATAAGTCGGGGAAATCTGGGGAAAGAGGAATTCCATGAGGACCTCGAAAACCCGAACCCATCCACATCTTCTTTACTTTTACCAAAATGATTCAACAAATCCGGATCTAAAGCCTGTATTTTGACAACAAATTAGCCTAGACCTCCAACAAATGAAACACAAATCTAGAACACTCCTTACAATAATTTGAGGAGAATTGGCCATGCCCTAGGTTAAGAACCCTAAAATGTCTGCCATGAAAACACATAGAACCAGGCACAACTTACTCAGACACTAGAATTGAGAGTCTTAAGACCAATGCAAGCAAATGCCCAAAAGAGATAACACTAGACCAAAAATAACATCAATGACCAACCAAGCGAATTGGTACATCAACTCAAAACCCCCAAAATGCCCAATGATGACATGCATAGCCAAGGAAATAAGGAAATCACGAAGGACCAGAAAGAAAATGAGGCGAAGCAATTCGAAATAAATAGAGTAAAGGAGCATTTCTACATACCATGAGAGTGAAAGGGCTGGAATTGGTAATGTTAATAGATAACCGTCAAATGCAATCAGGATACAATCCACGCACATGAAACTCAAATGTACAGTCACAATGGCCTCAAAAATCACAATCCAGAAAAACACCAAAAGCTCCAAGACTCAAGCTCAAATGATAGCAAACGAACAAACTCAAATGATCAATTACTTCAAAAAATCCAATATATCAAAGCCCCAAAACATCTGCACAAATTCCATTAATGCAGTCAACAAGACATCCATGACCACAAAAACCTAGGGATTCGATGAGGTGACGAACTTCAAGGAAATCCGGACCATGTGGATTTTCCCGAAAATAGGGTCAAAAGGAAGCAACCTCCGGACATCGAAAGAAAACCGATTGGATCCGGCCCAAGCGAATTTTCCCGAAAGTAGTGAAAACTTTGGAATAAAGTTAGAACTCAAGATTTTCAATAATATTCATGAGTGTGCCACTTCAATTAGCAAGATGGACATTAAAGCACGAATCGAAACAAGTGAAGACCCCCAAAAAAGAAGGGCCAAAACATGAAAAAAGTGAAAAAAGAGGGTCCCCACATTCGTGTGGCGTGTGTACAAAAACTGCACAACACATTCTATCTGAGACAAAACTCACATTGCATGGCATTCATCAATCTTGTCCGTCGATCTCTCTTTCAATCTGAGCCAATCGTTCAAAAACCCAAAATCTATAAAATTGTCTGTCATTATCATTATTCCTTTGCCCAAAATCATACACTTTTGAGAAGAGACTTATCTTCAATATTTTGCTTAGACACTCGACAAAGTTATGCTTGCATTCAAAGACATAAATCTGAGGGAAAGAATATTGAAAAGGAAAAATGGAGAAGAACAATCAAGATAATTTGAAGGATTGAATGCATATTCGGTGAGAGATTTCCAATAAATTGTTTAGTTAATTATGTTTATTTCCTCATTCTTTGTTCTTTTATTTTAGATTATTATTTCGATTAGGATTAACATTGTTATTCTAGTTGTAGATTATCCATCTCATCACATTTGAAAGATCATATTTTAATCTACTATTACACAAACAAATACTGAATCTTCAAACTTATCAGATTTTGTAGTATGTTGATACTTAAAATTCCAAAATCTAACCCAGATTCAAAGAAATAGCAAAAGATAAGGGCTCAAGAGAGATCCTAAGATTAAAATTACTCCTAAAATCAATCACAACAATGATGAATTCTTCAAATGGATAGATATCCAACAAAACCAATCTCTACTCGATCAAGGACAAGCCTGCAACTACATAGAAATGGTGCAATCTTCTAAGGAACTAAAGATTTTCAAACAGTGAACTTTCATCCACATACCCAAAAACTGACGCAATGTAAACAAGCATTCACAATTGAACTTAACACAATATGAGGCCCAAACTAAAATTACACAACAATATACAATCAACAATTTTTAAAAGTATGGACTGGAAATCGATCGACATCATTCACATTTCAACATTGGCATGAAGAACTGAAAACTAATATCTAACACTGAGAATTGAGAACAAGAAACCATAAACTGTCAAAGGTAAATACAAAGTTTGCCAAATCAACAACTCAATTGCATTACTTCTCCAACATTACATAATAATTTCCAATCTCTCTCCTCTCCTACAACTACTAATTTGCAGAATCTAACTTCTAACTTAGCCAATTTTGGCTTTGCAGCCTCTAATCACCTATTCTCTAACCCTTTACAAGTGAGAAGGCACTAGCCTTTTATAGATTTTACAATTCAGATTCAATGGCCAAGATTAAATCAGTCCAATGGCACAGATTGCTCATCTAGAAACATGCATCAGTTACATTAGGGTTTTGGCATCTAGATACATCATCATCCAATGGGAAAAAGCAGTTACATCATGGAACAATGAGAAAATAATATTCTGCCAGCCTGACATTAATGAGAATTTTGATTGGATGATGAAATAAGCTTAACATGTCCTCTAGAAATTCCTTCTAGCTATAGACAGTTTGGGCACAGATTCATATGTAACTGGGTTCATTTGAACAATTGGACACCGATTCATATGTAAACCAAAATTAAAATATTTTTCAAATTTTCCTCTTGGCATGAATCCATGTGAACGTCCTCTTTTAAATTATTTAATCCTGGAAAACATATATCATCATTAGTAGCTCAGATGTTAAAAATCCAATCCAAATTAAATTTAAATGGAATTTTGGCCTTTTAAGAAAACTTTCCATTTTCAAAAATTTTCCATTTTCCGAAATTTTTTTATTTTCAAATTTTTCTCCATCTCAAGAAATTCATTTTGGAACATTTTAAAATTTCAAGGAAAAATTACCATTTTGGAAATTTTCATTTTGGAAAAAATCCATTTTCAAATTCTTTTCCATTTTTGGAAAATTTCGGTTTTGAGAGGGCCTTGAAATTTCCAAAAAGGAACTTTCAAGAGTTTGAAGGGCTTGGAAATTTCCATTTTCTTTTAGGTTTTGAGGGGCTTGGAAATTTCCAAAAAAAGAAATTTCGGGTTTTTGAAGGTCTGAAGGAATTTCGGGGATTTGAAGGCCCGAAGGAATTTTGGGGATTTCTGTTGGACATAGAATTTTGCAAAGAGCCAAAATCTCTGAAGCATAATGCAAAGTAGTCCCTATCGGGTATCCAAGGTATGGACGGAAATTGGGGAATTCCATCTAGGGAGGAAAATCTTGAAATTCCAAGCAAGGTCAAAATCCCCTAAACCTCATAACTTTTTTTCTAGAAGGAATTTTCAAAAAAATTAAAAAGAAACCCCAGCTTATTTTTCATCCTCTATCCATGGGTGCAAAAAATATTTTCATATGATGCTGAAAATTTCCATTTTTGGAAAATTTTGAGATTTCGAGGGAGGCTTGGA
Source organism: Sequoiadendron giganteum (assembly GCA_007115665.2). NCBI lineage: Eukaryota > Viridiplantae > Streptophyta > Pinopsida > Cupressales > Cupressaceae > Sequoiadendron > Sequoiadendron giganteum. Next base: position 266,337,001 of record CM021106.1, read on the forward strand.
AATTTCCAAAAAAGGAAATTCGAGGATTTCCATCAGAGACGAAAATACCTGGATTTCTAGGTAGGGTAAAAATCCCTCAAACCTCATAACTTTTTTTCTAGAAGGAATTTTCGAAAAAGTTCAAAACACAACTTGGCCTAATTTTTTGCCCTATATCCATTGGTGCAAAAATATTTACACATAACACTAAAAATTCACTTCAAAATACCCATTTCCAAAATCCAAAGCCCCAAAATGCTTCAAAATACTGCCCTTGTCAAATCAAATCCACACTTAATCCCAGAATAACCTCCCAGGAAGAGGAAAACTGAAAATTGACAAAGCCAAGGTGTAGAGATGTAGAAGAAAAAAGAGGGTCCTTGTCTCTAGTGGGGTGTGTGTGCAAAAATTGCACAACAATATCCATTATACTACTCCACTTGTCAAATATAGCTTTCTTCAGAACATTGAACAATCCATGTATAATTTTTTTAATGGTTAAAGGTGGTTTTACTAAGATATTTAGGCTCACAAAATACTTGTTCTATTTATTTATTTTCAAATTTAGTGAAATATTTCTAGCCAACAATATTCACATTCAACCCTATATGAATGTTGAGATAAAAATAATGGCTTAAGTATATGATTGGACCACTAAGATAAGGATGCATGATACTCGAAGGAAGGACAATTATTTTTTAGAATAATTCTAGGCTCCATTATATCAAGAAATCACAAATACTTCAATGCCTAGATTGCTCGAGTCTTGTAGATATTACATTCATTTGGTATCAAAAATACAATTTTGGTTGGCTAGTACTTCATGGAAGAATATATTGTGCTAAGATTTTATAGATTAGGAGTAGAGTCATACAAACATCCAATACATGTGACAGAGGATTTTTGCATAAGAATATGTATGACAAATGTAGATTATAGATTGACTATACTTTGTAGTCAACAAAAGATGATCATATTTCCTTCTTTATTTTTACCATGTGGAGGGTCCACATTGAAGAGAAAAGAACTCACTATGGTACATGAACATTTATGTTTAAAAAAAATTCATGCTGATTCTCACTAGTAGTATGACCCATGTCATTTAATTAAAGAAAGCCTTGAAGCCAATAAGAATGTTGCAAGTATAATTCAACATGAAAGTAAACCCTTGCTTGAAATATTAAAAAACAAGAATTTCAAGGATGAGGTAAACAAATTAATAGAGGAAAATTGTATTGAGAAATGTATTTCTTTTGAATAATTGTCAATAGAAATAATGGCATTGCACCAGTAAAGAGAAGCAAGGAAGATAATCATGAGATACAACAATTTTTATGAAAAAGGTGATTAGACATCTACTTCAGTAAAAGTACTAGATTCTCTAAGAAGGACTTGTAGAAAAGAAAATTGGACACAATAAAAAATTACTTCCTTTTTTTCTATGAGGAAGTATCTAGGTGAATGCAAAACTATTGTAGTATTTCAAGAGACAGAAGAATATTATGATTTTAGAAATTCATGGAATAAAAAGATTCCATCTAAAGTTGAAGAAACGGATGATGAATCTGATGATAATAGAGAAGAACAAAGTGTACACTATACAAGAAAATTCAAACTTTTTTTAAGTGATACCACAAGATAAACATATACTTTAGGAGTAGCCATAGTAGAAAGAATGGGTGCCAATAGAGGTAGGACATAACAAACCTAGTGATTTGTAAGGTATTGGAGCTAATAAAAAAGCCTAAGGGCATATAAGGATGGGTAAAATAGTTTATTTTGTTACAACTCCAAATCCTCAAGGTCAAATACAATCACAACCAAGACATGGTGGAGAATCTAGTGCAACTAGAATTCCCATGTATGGAAGAGAAGGTATTGAAACAAATTCATAAACTAATATTGAGAGGAGGATAGTTCAACAAATTAAATAGAAATAAACATAAATATCATGCATACTACAACATAGTGATTTATGTGGGGAAAACCCTTTAAAGAGAAAAACCCCACACTCTAAAATGTCACCCACTATATTATTCAAAAATCACAAAGATTATAATATACTTGTAGAGAAAGGTTCTCATAGGATTATCACCAACCAGAGATCTAGAGGAATTATGACCATTATTAGACTCTTAGAATACATCACAATACACAATTGTAATACAATGCCCTCATAAAATATGGTTTCCTTTTAGGAAACTTAAGCCAACAAAATATCAACCATTATGTCTGAGACCTAATGTGAATGGTCTAGATTTACAATAATAAAATATACATCCTAAAATTGTAAACATTATGTAATTGCAAGGTTGAGACACATTTTCCCAACATCCCACTGGTGGTGATGGTATGGGTACTAGTACTAGTATTGGTCAATATGCACTACAAAAAAAAATAGACACAAGACACCAATAATATAAGATACTACACATGAACCTAGTGATCAAGGCATTCTAAGGAAGCAACAAATTATGGTAGGTCCATGTCTAAGAGTTATTTCCAACCCAAAGGAGTTATTTCTAGGCACTCCTCTAGTTATTAGTGTGACTCCAACAATAATGGCTCATACTTAGCTTCAAGCTTAGTCTAAGATAATTAGAGATGTTCCCATAATTGCATGTAATCCTTTTCCATTCAAGAATTCCATTATGTCTTTGGTCTTGGGTTTTGATTACAATGATGAGTTTAAAAAGAAATTAGAGATGTATAAAAATAAAGGAAGAAAATGATCTAGAGAGTACATCTAATATAGCTTCAGGGCCCAAAACAACCATATGCAAAGCAAGGGTGGGGATCACAAACCAAGTAAAAAATAACTCAACAGACCCAAAATTTCAAACTTAGAACCCTATCTTGATGGGTTTCCTTACCAAATAGACTCTAGGCCTTGGAGGATAGAAAATGAGGTTTTTTTGACATAATTTGAATGGAAAAACCAAAAACCATAACCTAAAATCTATTTTGAGTACCCTTTATGGCATTTGAAAACATATCAAAATTTTGGATAGGGTTACTTTGGACCAAGACCTTCAAAATTGGACTGCTACACTCCCAACTAGGCCTAATTAGGCTAGTTCAAAAAAAGGTAACTATTGGTTTTACAATCTCCAAACCTCCATTATTCATTTCAAATCTATCAAAATTTCACATGGGGTCTGCTCATGCAATTTCCATCAACTAGAATGATCTCCAATTTTTTTTTCTACAAAATCCTAAGTCTACCTATCTCGTAAGCCTAATCCATGGTGATATTAGGCTAGGGCTCCATCAAAACTAAACCCAACTCCATCCCTTAATCCTAAAAAACCCTAACAACATTAAAATAATCCTATATACATCCATTCCACCGATTCTTAGACCTTTTCACCAGTGGAATGGACCAAAAATCATTTTTTCTTAATCAAACCCTCACAAACTAGGGTTTCCTATCCGTTTCTTACAAAAAGGCTCTAACTCACTCCAATATTTATGAAAATAGATTAAATAAATTGCAAATGATATTTAATTCAGTTCATCATCAATTCCAATCCAAGTTAGCACATTTATAGGTCATACAAATCTATACTACTCTCTATAGCAGTAAGAAATACTGGAAAAATACATAAAAATAGAGTATTTTATTAGTTTGATCTCCAAAAAATTTACCAAAAAATTTCCTATACCACACTAAGGAATATTTAACCATTATAAACCATATCCAACCATTCCCAACTGAATTTTTAATCTCCAATGGTTCATCTTCCCACATGACTAAAAAATACAAAGTTGCTTATGCAACTTTTGCAAGTATTACAAAATTTGACAACTTTTCATAAGACTGACCCCACATGACTCAAACTGACCAAAAAAATAAAAAATTGTATTAATATACCTTATTACAACAAAAATTTACTGACCGCACAAAAGACTAGCACTTAGCAAGTTTTACATTAAAACTAGGTGCCCTACACCATACTCTCCAAGAAAAATGGACTCTAGTCCCATTGAGGATAGTATTGTAACAATAGATTCATGTCATTCTCTAGCCTCCAAGTGACATATCCATATGTTAAAACCATCCAGTGGACCACATACTAGAAATATGAATTTTCCTTTGTGTTTTTTAGCTCCCTGGTACCTAAGAAATACTCAAACTTTAGAGATCTATTTTAGGAATGATCGTTGACCTGTTCTTCACCTAAGAATGTTGTTGGAACTATATTTTTACTTGCTACCATATCTCCTACATCCTTTTAATGAGCTTCCTTCTTCTTCACTTTAGGTGTATGCTCAAAATTGTTCACATTCCTTTGCAATTCATCCTTGAATCTCTCACCGTTGCTTCCCATATCTTCCATTTATTGTTGTGCCCTTGCAAATCCAGCTTGATCAGGTGTACTAACCTCTAGCATGAAATAAAATCAATGATAAATATCCCCTTTTTTAAATAAATGAGTGAAAAACTTCTACCATCATGGAAACATACTTCTTAAGCCAATCTTGGATCTCTACAATCAAATCATTCTTCATCTCTGCTGTCATAATATCTCCAGGTTTAGGAGAGGCTGCAAGATTTATGTGCTTCTCTTATTCTACCTTTATGTACTCCTTCCTACCTACCATAATCACATTAGCTCCCTTATTCTTTCCTTTTTCCTCCTCCTTCAATGGTGTCAAGGTATAGGAGACCCCATCTTTTTCTATCTCACAAGTATTCCTCCTTCTATCATACATAACATGCCTATCAAATTGCCAAGGCCTCCCTAGTAGCAAATGGCATTCATCCATGGGTATTATGTCAAATAAAATTCTATCCTTATACCCTCCTATATTTAAATCCACCAAAATGTTTTCATTTACCAAAACATATTGACCCTCATTCAACCAAGAGACCTTGTAAGGGGTAGTATGTGGTATCCTAGGCAACTTAAGTTTATCAACCATCTCAACTGAAACCATATTATCTATTTTTCCTGAATCAATTACAACTTTACAAACCTTTACCAAGAACTTACAAGTTGTCTTGAAGAGATTTCTCCTTTTTGGTGGCTCCTTCTCTACTAATTTTTTGATGAAAATTCTCCTTACCATGAGTGATTCACCAACCTATGGAGCAACATGTTGTGATGGAGAGTACACTCTCATTGTCATCTTCTTGTACCAATTTAGCTCTTCTTTCTCCTCCATGTGAAGTAGAGGTTTGACCTTCATTGTACTACCATGCTTGATGTCCAAACTTGTTGCATTGGAAACACCTTCCTATGAATCCTTGTGATCCTCTCCCCTGACCTCCAAATCTTCCTCTAAAGCTTGATATTCCTCCTCTAAATCCACCTCTATAATATACAACTTGGTCTTTAACTTTTCTTGCATCTTCTTGGATCTAATATGATTGCCTTGTGTTAGAAAGTGATCATCTTCCTTCAGAATTTCTGCCTCTAATCCCGTTTGACTTATCTTGCCTTCTCTTTAGTTTTTCTTTACCCCTAATTGCCATTTCATCATTCCTCAACCATTCTTGGATTATGGAAGCTCAACTCATCTTTTGGGTTATATCTTAACCCAATAAGATATCTAGCCACCTTCTCCACATCATCCTCCATGTGACTTGCTCTTATAATCATTTTATAGAACTCATCAATGTAAGCTTTGACATCCATATCTCATTTTTTTGAACCTTGAAGTTTCTTTTACATTTGAATTGCATAATTAGATGGTAATAACTTACCCTTAAGGTTAGTCACCATTCTATCCCAAGAAACAATTTTTGACTTAACTTTCTTCATCCTTTCAGTCTTCTCATTATCCCACCATAATAGGGCATGACCCTTCAATTTTGTTTTTTCTATCTTGACGTTTTGTTCCTTAGGTACATCTTCGCATTCAAAGTAATTATCAAGTGTTGTAATCCAATCCAAAAGATATTCATCATTCAAGTTCCCTCCATATATAGGTACATCAATTCTTACCTTGTGTTTATTTTCCTTGGCTTCTCTCAGTAGCTTGGCCATCCTCTACTCATCAGGATCTAATTCCTCTTCTTCTTCATTCTCCTCTTCCCTTTCTTGTTTGGGATCACTCTCATCACCCATGACCATACCTCTCATTTGAATGGTCTCAATAGCCTCAAGCCTTGCTACCACCATATCTTGTAGTTCCTTCAACATTCTAATCTCTCTTTTAGTCTTCTCTTTCATCTCATTCATTTCCCTAGCCATAGTGTTATTCTTTGGAGGCATCTTGTTCTTTTCTCACTTCAACCTTTTCCTTTTATAGAGAAAACCTATGCTATGATACCAATTTTATGTAGAGAAGGGGTGGGGATCACAAATCAACTCAAAACTAACTCAAAAAACCTAAACTTTTAAACTAAGAACCATATCTTGATAGGTTTCCTTACCAAATGGACTCTAGGCCTTATAGGACAACAAATGAGGTTTTTTTGACAAAAATTGAAGGGAACAACCCAAAAGCACAACATAAAAGCTATTATGACTACCCTTAATGGAATTTGAAAAACATATCAAAATTTTGGATAGGGTTGCTTTTGACCAAGACCTTCAAAACTGGACTGCTACGCTCCCAACTAGGCCTAATTACACTAGTTCAAAACAAGGAATCTATTGGTTTTACAATCTCCAAACCTCCATTCTTCATTCCAGAGCTATAAAAATGTCACATGGTATCTTCACATGCAATTTCCATCAACTATAATGATCTCCAAAAAATGTTTCTACAAAATCCTATGTCTGCCTATCTCCTAAGCCTAATCCATGGTGATATTAGGCTAGGGCTCCATCAAAACTATACCAAACTCCATCCCTACTCCTATAAAAACCTAAAACATTAAAATAATCCTACCTACATCCATTCCACCGATTCTTAGACCTTTTCACTAGTGGAATGGACAAAAAAGTTATTTTTTCTCAATCAAACCCTCACAAACTAGGGTTTCCTGGCTATTTGCAGCAAAAAGGCTCTAACTCACTCCAACTTGTATGAAAATAGATGAAATCAGTTGCAAATGAGACTAAATTCAGTTCATAATCAATGCCAATCCAATTTATCACATTTATAGGCCATACGAAGCCATACTACTATGTGTAGCAGCAAGAAACACTGGAAAAATGCAAAAAAAAAGAAGTATTTTATTAGTTTGTGTAGACATGGAAAATGTACAATTCGATTCGGCACACTTGATCCTGACTACTAACGACATTTCTTTCTAAATCAAACTCTCAGATTATCATCGCCTTTTGTCTCTAAATTAAATAAATCTTTATTTATTTGATTAAGTCTTTCTCCTCTGTTATTAAAATAATCAGTTTAATTTAATTAACCTTATGTCTCTGTTTAATTAAATAAATAATTTTATTTGATTAAAGTCTCTAAAGTATTCTTATTAAATTAAAGAAATTAAACATTATTTAATTTAATCTAACATTTCCCCTTTTAGTTAAATAAATAAAAAACATTTATCTAATTAATCTTTCTTCTCATTTTGATTTTAATCAATCCTAAAATCTAAGTCAAAATTGTCAAATCACCTAACCTCCCATTAAATTAATGAAATATTGATTAAGTTAATCCCTATCACTAAAATCCTCTAGAGAATGCAACTTGCACATGAAAATAGATTTAATTCATTTATTAAAACTCTATTTTCCCTCACATGGCATAAAAAGTGAATATTCCCTCAAGTTTGAATTCAGAAAGTCCAAGTGGATGGGTACTTCCAACAAAGAATTCAATCCTCTAACATGTCCTTGTGCATTGAGCCAAGTGGCATTTATTTCATTCATTTTTCCCTCTCACATGTCATTTCCTCAATTTCAAATTCCACCTAATTGCATTTATTGGCACTTTGGCCAAAATGTGCACAACTATCAACCATTCACATGGTGACAAGTGGCATTTAACCATTGGTTTAAAGTTAGTCCCACATTGCACAAATCTTGCTCTCTCTTCCAAATTCTAATGTATAAATGAATTTTTATTCTTCTCATTCAACATCCACAATCTCATGTAAAGTTACTCTCTTGACATTGACAACCAATTTTGTGCATTTCATTCCATATTTTCATCATTTTCACAATTCCATAACTAGGTTATGCCAAAATCTCATTAAGGAGATTTGATCAATCCACACATCATCAATACCCTTAATTTAGGATTTGGGAAATGACCAATTTTGATACATCAATTGGCACCAATTCCTCCATAGGATCACAAGTTTTCTTACTTAATTAGGATTTACTTACTTTGTTCTTCATTTTCCTAGCTTGAGTTTTAGTAAATGGATTTCATGGGGAATCCTTCATTCTTTCTTGCATATGATCTAATATTGTGATTGTTTGTTGTTTTTGTGCAAGTGCAGGATTAGGGGTTCACATTTTGGCACTAGAAGGAGGGCATGAACAAATTCTAATCACGTTTTCTTGAAAAATCTGCATTTTTCTATTTCTTTTGCAGGTCCCAAAAAACTGCACCACATAGTGGCCCGCAACTCTATATTGTGCCGCATCTGCAAGCGTGATGCTATATGAGACTGCTTAGAATCCAAATTGTGCCGCACTTGCTTCCCATGGAATTTTTTTTTGTTAATTTTCAAACTTTGTCGTGGACCTGTTTGTCAAAAATTCACCGCACCCGGTCCCGTGGCTCTCTATTGCATCGCTTTTAGAGGTGCATCGCTATATCACACCACACTTTTCCTAAACTACATCGCATCTACTTTCCTGCTCAATATTTTTGAAAAATCTCCAACTCTGCCATGGATTTTGAGTTGCAAATTATACCATGTGCCAAAATCTGCCACACCCACACTCTCTTTTTGTTTAGAGTGCCACACTCAGTTAAATGCGCGACGCTATATAGCGCCTCTTCTATTCCAAACTACGCCGCACCCGCTAACTGCACTGCTAAAAAATAGTCAGAAATTCAAATTAGTTTTTTTTTAAACATGTTCCTTTTGGGTTCTTAGACTTTTGGATTATTAACGTGTTTGTTGTTCCTATACTCCCTAGTTTTTATCATCTTGCAGGTTAAGAAAAGGAAGAAAGCGAAATGGAGGGTTACATCATGGCATCATCCCACTCTTATACTAAGTTTTTTTAAACACTAGAGTGTTGTTTAACACTTTAGATAATTCCAAACCTCTTTCAAAGGATTTGTTACCTTGCATGCCTTAGAAAATACTAATTGTCTTTTGGGTTTTAAAAAGAACAACAAATATTTATTTTTCAAAAGTTTGCAAAAGGGATTAAAAAGGAACCTTAGAAACAATGTACTAGATTTGGTTTAAGGTTTAAAAATTGAACAAGGCAACTTCAACATTTGAATTGGTGCTCTACAAAGAATTCATTTTGTTTTGTTGGATTAAAATGAAGAAATGCTATTTTGTTTTCTAATTATTTATTCAGCTTAATATCATCAAAAGGGCATATGCGCTTCTCTCGCGCCTCACGACGATCTTGAGAATCAAAAGTTCTTTTGGTGATCTTAAGTTGAATAAAAATAATTGCCTCCACATTTCATTTTTGAATTTAAAATTGAACCAAACATCCGAGTGTGAGCACGGTATATTGCGAGTATTCTCCCTTTGTTTTTCAACGAAGGTTGATTGAACTACGGGATATGATAGCTTGCTATTATTTATTTTAGAGGGCCTTTCCTGTGGGAAAAATTACTCACCCAAGTGAACGACCCAAATGGGAACACGCTAAAGGCAAGTGACTTCCACCGGTATATAAGTGTGGATTCTTGAGGAAAGTTCAAGAATCACGAGGATTATTCTGACAAGAAGGGCATAAATGGTCTCTCGCCGCATGGAGATTCCCCCACGAACGGAATGCCTGAATTAAAACCTCTTGTTTAAAAAAAAAGGCCAAATCCTATCTATTTGTTGGTGCAAAAGGTCATGTCCTTTGAAGTTGCCCCACATTATACATGCGGTTCTATTGTAGAGATGAAAAGTATGCCATGGGAGATTCATGGGTACTGATGCTTGGTTGAATTGAGAAGTGAGTGAATTGTAAGGGGGAGCCTATGTGGTCAATTATCTAGTCATTCACACTAAATATGCGTAGTTGGATTCATCCAAGTGGGAACCCAACAAATAGTATCTTTTTAGCCTAGGGTTGTGCAATGTTATTGAGACACTTTGCTTGGTTCTAAAACATTGAGAAACAATCACTCACAAAAGCTTTGAAATTTCAAACCCTTTAGGGAAACAAATATCCTTCAACGAATCTAAGTTCTCTTGCTTTCCCTGGGGATTATATCCTTAGAGGTTTCTAAGTGCTTGGGTTTTGTCATCATTTGTTTCATCAAAGTCAACACTAGGAAACTTTTTCCCTAATTTCCTTGATTTCCACATAATGGACCTTGTGGGATGAAAATAAATTAAGACATTAGACATGCAGTTTGAACAATAATCAAGAAAGTGCTTTTGGTAAAAATAACTCACTAAGGAAAGATAAAAGACAAAATTGGACCTCACATGTGTTGTCTCAAATGATTTCTCGAAAATTCAAAATTCCAAAACCAATATTCAAAAGGATTAGTCTAAAAGCTCATGAGCAACGTCTTGAAATGCTCCTTGAAGTCAGAGAAAGATTAGTGTATAATTTCTATAAGAAGGCTTTAAGGAACAACCCAAGTTTGTATGCATTTTATTATCAACAGAATCTTGAGCTTTTTCAAGGGTTTTCTTTCCTCACATAGGAAGTATAGCATGTTCTTCAATACTGAGGTTCTGTAAAAAAAAAATAGTCGTGTCTAGGTCAAAGCCTAGGATCAAAGTCTTCACTCTCACCCATCTCTCCATCAATCAAATTTCATCCCACTGACAAAATTTTGAGAAAATTTGGAAAATCATTCATGCTAAACTTAAAGGCTAAATCAACCTCACTTTGTTTGACTTAATACAACTAGTCAAACTTTCAAACCTCTTGAACAAATTTACCTTTAGGATAACACAACTTTCTAAAGTCTACTAGTTCATGATCACCTTGGTTGGCTTAACACACTTAGCCAATCCATTCTCTTGTGCAAGTTTTCCCTAGGATAACACAACTTCCTAGGGTTTACAAGTTCACCATCATCTTGTTTGACTTAATACACCTAGTCAAACTATCAAAATCAATCCAAGCCCTAAAGTTTTGCATTACCCCTAGAAATTTCTTCAAAAGTTTCACTCATTCACCTCATCCATTTATCTCATCACCATCACCACCCCCTTTTGATCCTTAGACTCTCCCAATTTTTCTCTTTTGGGCCTAAAGATTAAGATCAAACGATCCCTATTTTATGGTCGAAACAAGATAACAACACAAGAGGAAGATGGAAAACACCAAATAAATATCAAATTCTAGTGACTTATGTCAAATAACCACCAAAGTAAACCTTGCAGGATCAGGCAATCCCCCAAACAACTCTCCTCTACCATCAAAAAATCCTCAAGAGGAAGGCTATGAAGAGGACATCACTAATGAGGACTTGGGAATGACATAATCAGAAATGCTAGAAATGGTTCAAAATCTAGAGAATCATAAAATTGTCAACGCCATGTTTAAATACTTACACACATTAATGGAAGGAGGGGTCTAGCTCCCTTCTAACCTTGAAGTAGACACTAGTATGGAAAGGCCTCTTACAAACATATCCCCAATCTCAACTATGAATATCACTCAAGAAATTCCCCAAACCATATCGACAATTGCATCAACCTCACCATTTGTAAATAAGGGAAGTACAATATTTCATGAATTACAAAAGCATTGCCTTGTAAACAACAAAGAGGTAAATTTTAGCAACACACTAGATAACTCTGTCCCGGTGAATCCATCACACCCCTATGTCCCACTCACTTTTCATAATCACGTGGATTCATCTTCATTCCATGCAACACCAACCTATCCTTTAAACATGCAAACTTCTCTATCACAAGGAGAAGGTGGTTTGTTCAGAACAATAGGAGTCACTGACCCATCCTTCATCCAGGGGAGCATACCATCTTTCCCTCCATTACTGCTCACATCCGCATCACCTCTTGGATTGGGTCTTCCCCCCCTACCCATCGCTAGTTTCTCAAATCTAGTAAATTCAAGCATCACATCAAATCTTCTCCTTTTTCCAACAACATCACAACAACAAGTGGCAACCAATCGATCCACCACAGTCAATACATCAATCGGTCCTCAAATATCTCAAAACATACCTTCTTAAGGACTGAGTATCTCAACCACATCACCAACAACTCAAAACTCGACTACCAACACAACCCTCTTGTCCGTCACAATGGTTAGCACCATTCCCAATCCACTGCCAATCCCACCCAAAGTTAATGTGATGAATTCATTCATCACCATGATCCAAGCCATCCCGAAAGCCAATCATCAAAGGGTACTTAAACAAAACCAACAAGCTACACACTAGGCTACTCAGCAAGCACAAGCACAACTAGCTACCCAACAAGCTGCACAAGCCTCACAAGTAGCCCAACAAGCATAAGCTCAAACTCAAGCCCAGCACCAGGCTCAATAGGCACAAGCGCAATACTGAGCACAACTGAAAGCAATTCATTAGCAAGCATACCAACAAGCACTGCAAGATTTTCAGGCACATCAACAAGCTAAACAACAAGCTTTGTTGGCACAACAACAGCTAGACCAACAATAAGCATTGTTGGCGCAACAAAAGCTAGACCAACAACAAGCTTGTTTGGCACAACAACAACTCGACCAAAATCAAGCTTTGTTTGCGCAACATCAGCTAGACCAACAACAAGTTTTGTTGGAAAAAAAATAGCAAGATCAACAACAAGTGTTGTTGACACAAATGTAGGCATATCAGCTTGCCTTAAACACACAACAAAGCTTACAAAAAATTGCCACTAGTACCCCTCCCATCAATCAAACACCCCAAACACCTCAAAGCACATTCATCCCACCTCCCGATGTACACAACAATGTCGCAACACAAATCAAACTTCTCTTGTAGTAGGTGTTGGACCTCCAAGAAAGAAAAAGCATTAGAACATCGGGCAACTTGTGTCCCTATCCAGTCAACAAAGATCTCACAATGATACCATTCCCAAAGGGATTTGAAATCCCCAAATTCAGAAAATCTAATGGAACGGGAAACCTTGAAAATCACATCAAGGAATTTCAAGTACATTGCATGGAGGTTGCATATGATGACACATATCTAATGCGACTTTTCCCTTGAAGCCTGATTGGTCCTACCATTGAATGGTTTTCTCACCTACCCACAAGCATTAAAACATTCCAGGAAATCATGGAAGAATTTCTTAAAAATTATGCTTTCCACATGGGTGCAGATGTTAGTTTGGAAGAACTATCAATGCTAAAACAAAGAAAAGGAGAGCTATTCACATCCTTCTTGCAAATATGGTGATTGAAGGCCAATCAAAGCAAGTGGACCATGCAAAAAGAACAACAAGTTTGCACAATCATATCCAATCTAGATGATATAGGACCACACGGCGTTGACGAAACATTTCCAACAATGCTATATAGCGCCGCCCAACCTAAAAATGACTTTAACCGTATTTAATGCACGTAAAACAAAAAAAGTGAAAGTTGGGATACAGGTACATACCATGAGTCCTGTGTCGGCTGGCCGCTGGTGCACTCATACTCTATCTGCCACATGCCTGGGAAGCTGTCATTGTGCCATTTTGACTGGAACTTAGAGCTTGAAATGTGAAAATTTCAAAAGGAAAAGTGTGCAAATGTGTTGAAAGTGACCCTTCAAGGTCTCAAAATTAGGCTTTTTGACCTAATTTGACCTTCCAGCTAGGGTTTTAGTCCCTCGATCTCACTTTTGTCCAACCGAGGGCCATTTTGCATCTTTTTTGGTGTTCTAACGCATTTTTTGGCAATCTAGGGCATTTATGAACCTATCAGACACCTTGTCCTCTTTTTTCGTGAGATCATCCAAAAAATCAAAATTTTCATCCGATCTCTCGAGGGGGCAATATACAAACAATTTTCTTCTGCTAGGGCAGCAGTGGGGCATCTAAAAAAATTGAGAAATTTTGAACTTTGATCACGATAGTTTATTCTTTGAATCAATGCAACAAGTACATTCTTTCAAAGAGGGGGAAAATGTAGACATGGAAAATGTACAATTCGATTCGACACATTTGATCCTGACTAGTAACAACATTTCTTCCTGAATCACACTCTCAGATTATCATCACCTTTTGTCTCTTAATTAAATAAATAATTATTTATTTGATTAAGTCTTTCTCCTATGATGATTAAATTAATAAATTTAATCTAATTAACCTTATGTCTCTATTTACTTAAATAAATCATTTTATTTGATTAAAGTCTCTAAAGTCTTCTTATTAAATTGAATAAATTAAACATTATTTAATTTAATCTAAAATTTCCCCTTTTACTTAAATAAATCAAAAACAATTATCTAATTAATCTTTCTTCTCATTTTTTTAGAATCAATCCTAAAATCTGAGTCAAAATGGTCAAATCACCTAACCTTCTAATCTCTCTTTTAGTCTTCTCTTTCATCCCATTCATTTCCCTAGCCATAGTGCTATTCTTTGGAGGCATCTTGTTCTTTTCTCACTTCAACCTTTTCCTCTTATATAAAAAACATATGCTCTGATACCAATTTTATGTAGAGAAGGGGTGGGGATCATAAATAAACTCAAAACTAACTCAACAAACCCAAACTTTTAAACTTAGAACCATATCTTGACAGGTTTCCTTACCAAACGGACTCTAGGCCTTGTAGGACAACAAATGAGGTTTTTTTGACAAAAATTGAAGGGAACAACCCAAAAGCACAACATAAAAGCTATTATGACTACCCTTAATGGAATTTGAAAAACATATCAAAATTTTGGATAGGGTTGCTTTTGACCAAGACCTTCAAAACTGGACTGCTACGCTCTCAACTAGGCCTAATTACACTAGTTCAAAACAAGGAATCTATTGGTTTTACAATCTCCAAACCTTCATTCTTCATTCCAGAGCTATAAATATGTCACATGGTATCTTCACATGCAATTTCCATCAACTATAATGATCTCCACAAAATGTTTCTACAAAATCCTATGTCTGCCTATCTCCTAAGCCTAATCCATGGTGATATTAGGCTAGGGCTCCATCAAAACTGTACCAAACTCCATCCCCTACTCCTATAAAAACCTAAAAAATTAAAATAATCCTACCTACATCCATTCCACTGATTCTTAGACCTTTTCACCAGTGGAATGGACCAAAAGTTATTTTTTCTCAATCAAACCCTCACAAACTAGGGTTTCCTGGCTATTTGCAGCAAAAAGGCTCTAACTCACTCCAATCTTAATGAAAATAGATGAAATCACTTGCTAATGAGATTAAATTGAGTCCATAATCAATTCCAATCCAATTTATCACATTTATAGGCTGTACAGAGCCATACTACTATGTGTAGCAGCAAGAAACACTGGAAAAATGCAAAAAAAAAGTATTTTATTAGTTTGTGTAGACATGGAAAATGTACAATTCGATTCGGCACACTTTATCCTGAATACTAACGACATTTCTTTCTGAATCAAACTCTCAGATTATCATCACCTTCTGTCTGTTAATTAAATAAATCATTATTTATTTGATTGTGTCTTTCTCCTCTGTTATTAAAATAATCAATTTAATTTAATTAACCTTATGTCTTTGTTTAATTAAATAAATAATTTTATTTGATTAAAGTTTCTAAAGTATTCTTATTAAATTGAATAAATTATACATTATTTAATTTAATCTAACATTTCCCCTTTTAGTTAAATAAATAAAAAACATTTATCTAATTAATCTTTCTTCTCATTTTGATTTTAATCAACCCTAAAATCTAAGTCAAAATTGTCAAATCACCTGACCTCCCATTAAATTAATGAAATCTTGATTAAGTTAATCCCTCTCACTAAAATCCTCTAGAGAATGCAACTTGCACATGAAAATAGATTTAATTCATTTATTAAAACTCTATTTTCCCTCACATGGCATAAAAAGCGAATATTCCTTCAAGTTTGAATTCAAAAAGTCCAAGTGGATGGGTACTTCCAACAAAGAATTCACTCCTCTTACATGTCCTTGTGCATTGAGCCAAGTGGCATTTATTTCATTCATTTTTCCCTCTCACATGTCATTTCCTCAGTTTCAAATTCCACTTAATTGCATTTATTGGCACTTTGGCCAAAATGTGCACAACCATCAACCATTCACATGGTGACAAGTGGCATTTAACCATTGGTTGAAATTTAGTCACACATTGCCCAAATCTTGCTCTCTCTTCCAAATTCAAATCTATAAATGAAGGGTTATTCCTCTCATTCAACATCCACAATCTCATGTAAAGTTACTCTCTTGACATTGAGAACCAATTTTGTGCATTTCATTCCATATGTTCATCATTTTTACAATTCCATAACTAGGTTATGCCAAAATCTCATTAAGAAGATTTGATCAATCCACACATCATCAACACTTGAAATTTAGGAGTTGGGAAAGAGCCGATTTCGACACATCAATTGGCACCAATTCCCCCATGGGATCACATGTTTTCTTACTTAATTAGGATTTACTTACTTTGTTCTTCATTTTCCTAGTTTGAGTTTTAGTAAATGGATTTCATGGGGAATCCTTCATTCTTGCTTGCATATGATCTAATATTGTGATTGTTTGTTGTTTTTGTGCAAGTGCAGGATTAGGGGTTCATAGTTTGATCTCAAAAAACTTCACCAATTGATTTCCTTGACCACAATAAGGCATATTTAACTATTAAAAACCATATCCAACCATTCCCAGCTAAATTTTGAATCCCCATGATTCATCTTCCCACATGACTCAATAATACAAAGTTGCTTATGCAACTTTTACAAAATTTGACATTTTTTCAAAAGATCAACCCCACATGACTCAATCTAACCAAACACATCAAACATGGTCTTAATAGACCTTATTACATCAAAAATTTACTTACCACCCAAAATATTAATAGTTAGCAAGTTTTACATTAAGACTAAGTGCCCTGCACCAATGTATTACCCATATTTGACTCAAATATAGAAACCATGGATTACATGTTTATTGTTCCTAAATATCAAAATAAACTAGAGAATTGAATGGATCACTCTGAATTTTTAGTGAACAACTTCCAATTGGATTTTTTTTTAATAGCATTTTTGACAAAATTAATGTATCAAAAAGAATAAAAAGTAATTTAAGTACATTTTTTTGAGAAACAATGAGGGATAAGGGTGATCTCACAATAGTGGTTTGCAATTTTTGGCCAAACTGGACACTGAAATTATTATTTTTAAGTAAATCTTCACATTTGGGCACCTATAGCGGCTAAACCGTGAGGAATTTGAAGATGATGCAAACTAGAGTCTCATCACATTTTGTGTGTAGATTCTAAAACTATTTTTTTCAAAAAATTTGGAATTAGATTGCACTTCTTTTTCCATCTCCCACGAAAATTGGTTTTTTTCAGAAAACAACATTTTTAAAAAGTGACACACACCGTATAACGCATAACTTTTTTGCCATGAAGGATAAAATTCTAATTCTTTCGAATTTAGATTTGTAACTCTGATATCTAGTGCTTCCACTTGTTTAGATAGTTTTTTATTTAATATATTTTCTTTAATCAAATTTCAAAGTCAGACCAATTACAATTCAGACATAGCATGACCATATAATGTGTAAATTTTTTTGTATATATCAAAATTCATTTTTTTTTGTTGGATCAAGGACTTCAATATCTAGTGCACTCATATTTTTCAAATTTTGTTTTTGAAAATTTGCTATTTTTCCACATGTGCAGAACAAAGACCTTCATTTTGGATGAAAAACCTATGTTTAATAAAACTAAAAAAACAAATACATAATAAAACCAAAACATATTAAAATTATATTCATTGGATAGCTCATTTCGCGGACTAACATAATCATTTGAATAAATTTTAAATGAATTCATTTGATCCCCCAAAAGGTAAATCAAAAGTGATTTTTTATCAACATTTTGATACGTGTAAAGGAGACTCATTTATAGGTATGGTTTAAAACTAGAGAGGTTCTATCCAAGGGGGTTTGATGTCAGGTGGTTTGATCAAACCCTCTTAAATTGGAATCCTTAAAATAGAAATTTTTAAGGCTTAAATCATTATATTTTCTAAAAATATGTGATTTCAGTAAAAAATAGAATCTCTCAAAAATTGTAAACCACTATTGTGGCAACACCCATATGAAATTAAAGATTGAGGAAGAAATAATGCAAAGCATTGATCATTTGTTTAAATTGTCTCAATTAATTAAATATTTGATAGTAAGTAATAGGAAGGTCAAAAAATACATAGCTGACAACAAAAATGTGAATTCAAGAGGTATAATTGCAAAGATCAAATTCTACAAATAGTATACAAAGCCAATGGCGATGAATTGGAATCCGAAGGAGTTCACATGATCAGATTGATTACTCAATAAAGGTGTCAACTATCATTAGAAAGTATTTGAGACTACATAAAATAGAGGTATTTTTGGATCAGGTTGGAAAAAATATGAAGTTGGACAAAAAGGTAGAAAAATTCATAGAGCTTCATGTTCCCTTGGCTTTTGATACAACAAAGTGATACATTGGAAATGATTCTTCCAAAAACAAGATAGATGATACAAGGAAGATTGATTTGGACCAGTTTCCTCAAAGACCAAGCGAGGTGAACTAGTTGGATTTCATTAATTCAGTGATATCCTCAAATGCAACTTTGATTGAAACATTGGAGTCAAGTTCCATGAATAGTTACCAAATTTTTAAGCAAAATACTATCAATTAGAACAAATTTTAGCTCTATAAAATAAATAATGCAGCATGCTACAAAATGTGATAGAATAATTTGATAATATGAGTTTCGAACTCACCTCTATGTAGAGTCATTTTTTAGCATAATTTCCTTATGTATTCCTTTATTTGAAAATCAATTCAAAACTCAAATTCATTAATATGTTCAAATTTTCTATATTATTTATTTTCTCAATTAAAAAAACACTTTGTTTATACTGTTGGATACATGATTTCTACTATTGTATATGCTACTATTATTATTAAGAATTGAGTTGAATCATTGAATGTATGTAAAACTTATTAGTATGATATAACTAAATATGAAACTATTAATAATACATTAATTAATTAATTGAAAATTGTGTTTAATAACTAAGTAACAAGTTTGAAAATTGGTGGTATGGTTTTAATTTTTTTGTCTCTATATCCCTAATTTTATTGTAAAAATTGCAAGAATATTGTAATTCTTGCTAAAGTTTTCAATTTTTTTTCCCTTTCTATACTTTATGGTTAAAACGCCCTAAATTGTGTAGCTCTACCTTATTCTTTAA
Organism: Sequoiadendron giganteum; assembly: GCA_007115665.2. Lineage (NCBI taxonomy): Eukaryota > Viridiplantae > Streptophyta > Pinopsida > Cupressales > Cupressaceae > Sequoiadendron > Sequoiadendron giganteum. The sequence continues at coordinate 266,356,386 of CM021106.1, forward strand.
TTCTAAATTTTCATTGAATTACCTAGTTCCTAGTTTCCTAATTTGTTTCATGAATCCCTTTTATATCCTAAGGTTACCATCTACTTTGTCCCCTCTTAGTGTTTACTTAATCAAATTATCACATGTGCATATTAAAAGACATAAGTGAACTCATGCTTAGCCTCTTTTTTAGTCCCATCACTCCTCACATGTCTTACTTTCATTTGTTCCACAAGGTCAAAAGCAATATTTTATTATGGAAAAGAGAGGTCGTGGAAACACTAAAAGGTCAACACCTGGTAGCATTTGGTGTGTCTTAAAGGTAAGAGACACTTCAATCCATGGAACTTTGAAAAGATTTCATGTGGTTTTGAAGTTACATCACATCCATTTTTGAAGGGGCTCTTCTTGGTGGGCCCACTTGAATGACATGCAATTTGATCCAACATGGAGTTCTTTTATTGGGAAATATTTTCCAAATAATCTCAAATATATTTAAATCTGGTGAATTCAATCTAGATCGTTGGATCTTGTCCTAGCTTTAAAATATCAATTACTCATTTTCAAACCTAAGGAATGTGTACTTGAATGCAAATAGCTTATGTGAATAAAGAGTAATGGTGGACATGATAAAATTCTGCCTACTTTTTTATAAAATATTTCTTCCATAACTATTACAATTCGATCAAGAAATGAAACCATTTTCCATTCATTGAATATGGAGAGGGATTTTCTAGTATTCTATATCACCTATAGTAATATAGGGTTTCAAAATAGAAAAAAAAAGTAAGTTACATTCTCATGTCTTCTATTTGTGAAATTCATAAAGCTTCTAGTTATAGATTTTAAAACTGAACTTATGCATCCCATAAATTATCTTAAAAGTATCAACATCTTAGAACCCTTAATAGAAACCCTAGGTCAAGATCTGAATTGTAGTCATGAGTCAATCAAAAGGCCAACCACCTTTGTCCAAAATACCTTTGATGAATATTTAATTGTAAAAATCCTATTTTTTGTGAGAAAAATTATCCATGTCCATGGACTTATCACTGGAAGTGGCTTAATGGATAATGGTAAGGAATGTAGGGATGTAGAACTCCCTGTGACTAGATGGAATATTTTAAACCATTGAAATAGAAAATTATCTTCTAGGTTTCCTACATCCAATGTATGGGTGTTTTATTAAAAAATATGTCTTAGGGGTAGGTGCAAGAAGTTGGGTCCACAAAATGTTCAAAAAGTGGAAATATCTATCATGAAGTTTTTAAAAAATTCAAATTTGGACTTCAAATTTGAAGCACTTACACATTGAATCCTAAAAAAGTTTAGTACTATAAAATTTATTATTTTGAGTCTAGTTTTAGAATATGTAATTTATTCTAATACGTAGATGATACAAAATAATTTTTCATACACATGTATAAAAACCACATTTTAAAAGTCACCTTTTTAGGACCATACCATGCATGTGTATGAACACCATAATTTTAAATAAATAAAATTATTTTTATAATTCCTTTTGGGAAAGATGTATATTATAATGAATATTGATAAGGATATTTTTTTATAATATTTTTTGTAATAATTTTTCATTTATTATTTTTTATTGGCCCCAATTTCTAGTTTTTAAAGCCTCTATGTACAGACACCATAACTTGACCTAAACTTGTTATCTTTTAATTTTATTTCATTCATTATGTAAAGAGTTGTTTATAGATTGATGCCATATAATTTTTTTACAAGAAAATTAACAAATTAAAAGTTCTAAAAAAAATACAAAAAACCTAACATTTTGAGCTTATGGACCTATTTCCTCATAAATTAATTAAAAATAGAAAAAATAATAAAATTATTTAAAACACTACATATTTAAAAACTAGACATTTTCATATATAATGGGTTTTAATTTCATAAAATAATTTTAAAAAAATCCTCATTAGCTATATTGCCAAAGTTTTTTCTCTTAAAATTGCCATGACCTTGTACTTGTAGATCTAAGCCTCTAGTGTTTGGTTACCATGCCCTTTTTGAGCATAAATCAAAACGAAAAACATGTCTTATGAGTTTCAAAATTTTTGGAATAAGTGCCCACTTCAAAATGGGTACCTATTTTAAAAAATCAATGGGTATTTATTTTAAACTTGAAAAATGACACTTCCCCTGAATGTGGACCCAACTTCTTGCACTTACACTTAGGTATAATGGGCATATCACTAAAATTAATCCATTTCTAAAAACATTGGATGAATCTAGATCAACAAGGATGTGATATTGACTTAGAAATTAAAAGGTGAGTCAATCAACCTTGGATCTAGATTATTTTCGGATGTGTGTGGTTTATATCCAGATTTTGATGTGAAGTAACAATGTTACTATCTAAAATATGAAAATACAAATTTATATAATGAAGTTTAAGAAACTGAAAGAAAGTAGACAAAATTAGAATCTATAAATGCAAAGGTAGACATAGAAGAACTTCGACTTCAAATTTGGGTTGAATCTGGGTGGTCTAGGGTGCAAGGACACCCTTTACTGAGGACTTGGTTCATGAAAACTAGTTTCACAAGCCTGAGGTCCCTATCTATATCTTTTGTCTTTTTGGTTTGGTTCTCAATTTTTTTTTGTTTATTAGATAATGTAGATTCTAGACTTGACCACTTGTAGGTTTTAATATTGAATGATAAAATAGCCTTCAATATTCCTCCAATTCAATTTAGATCTACAAAATACACACATGAAGAGAGGGGAAGGGTTGTGTCATATAGGGGATTTCCTAAGTCAACCTCCGTGTTGGCATTTCTACCTCTATAATGTAAAAATTGATGATAAAAGAGAGATAATCATTTTAAGGGATAGAGGTTAAATGGTAAATAAGTAATGAATTGAAACTTTGTTGCAACTCGCCACTTAGATCTGATCTCCTTGATGGAATCAACTCTCACTCATCACCTTTAAGGATTAATTGTTGCTTGAATTGATTTTATTTGTAAATCCATAAGTGTTAGTGCTCAAAATATAAATGCATTCAAAACCATGAACAAAATTCACATAAAAATTGACATGATGCTTCAATGAAAAAATGCTACAATAATTCTTTATTTATTTTTTGCTGCCCACTCTGTGATTGATATTTGAAGTATAATAACTACTAGTGAATTTCCTTATTTATTCCATATATCAAAATTGTAAAAATACTGTTTAATTATATGCAATTAATCTAATTATCAAAAAAAATCTTAATAGGTGATAATTTAAATTTTAATTTCAAATAATAAATTATTGTCACCGACGTATTTAAATTTGTATCCAAAATAGGTAGTCTAGCAAGCCCTACACCCTAGAATTGATTACTACTTATCAAGGGCCTAAAGTGTTAGGGGAAAACTATTAAATGCATACTTTGATTTCACATATTTTTGTTTTAGATACATATTTTAAAATAGGTGATTAAAAGAATAATGAGGAAATTAGGTGCATAATTAGGTCCAAGCACATAGGGGGAACAAAACCTAGTGTGAAATTGTTAAGGGTGATAGTTTTTATGCTACATTTAGCCCCCAGTTTAGTGATAGTATGAACTTATGCTCAAACTCACACTAAATTAATAATATGTGAAGAGGGGTTGAATTTAAACAAATAATGAAGAGATAAGATGACATTGAATCTAGGGGACATGCTAGCCCCTAGGATTCAAGATCCTATGGAAAGAAAACATAAGGACAAGGGAACACACATGTATGATATGCAATGTAGCATGCCCAAACATAAATAATACAAGAATAAGACACACAATATAAACTTAACATAGAGAAAACAACAAAAAATCAAACAAATGCTATAAGTACAATGTAGACATGCAAAAAGATGGCTATGAAAATTATGGACTAGAAAGTTTCACATAAATCTTACTAGGATCCATACCCAAGGTATTCATGACTCATAGGATAATAAAGTTAGATATTTTCTAGGTGAAAAATGAACCAAGGAATCAACTTATTGAAGTTCAATATTCGTGCTAAGTGGGCCTTCAAAAATGGTAGAAAATGAGAAACACACAAGGGCTAGTGAGCACCGATTTCACTAGGTGTGCACCCATGCCAACCATAACAAGAATTATAGTCCTAATAATTCTGTTAAGGTGCTTCATAAATGGTAAAAATTATAGGCTAATACATCAATATGTCTAGTATATGTGAACAAAGTAAAGAACATAATGGAATATATGGTCCCACCTTAATTAACTTCTAAACACCAATATGTGAAAAATTTCTTTAAGGTAGAATAAAATGATAAATACAATAGGATAAAGTCTTAAGAACTTATATGGAAAGTCGTATGCTAGTGAAATGTTCCCAAATAAAGATAACTTTTGACTTGGGGTTTCTTCCAAGACAAAGACACGTAACAAGAAAAAATATGATTAGGTGACGAATCCACGAATTCGGGGTCAATATAAATATTTGATAACATATAATATGATTAAGCTCAAAATTTATATCATGTCCCTAGAGACTCATGGAACTATAAACATGATGTAATAATGACACATTAAGATAACATACAAAATTTTGGGTAAACATGGAAGAGAAATAAATGTATCGATGCCTTGCATCATCCTCAAAATGAAAAAAACATAAGAAACCAAAAAAAAATGACATAAAGACTATTGGAGACAGAAATAGATGAATATCAGAGTTCATATTTGTTATTTTTGTATCCTTGTGCAAGTAAGAACAGTAACGGTCATCCAAAGAAAACTAACATAAATAAAGACACACCAAGAGACAAAAAATGGGATACAACATCACATACAAGTAAACACACTAAAGATATAAAATGTACACAAATGGTACTACACATGTGAGCCTATCTAAATCAGATCATCTACATCCCAATCTTTCTCATGATATAAGGAATAAAACTAGCCAAAGGGACTACAATAAGTGTCATATAGAGAGTATTACCAAATTTAACATGTGAGGGATCACTCTCCTTAGGAGGAACATCAAAATTTCCCCCATATAAATCCATATATTTCAAGAACAATAAAGATAACTCATTATGCACTTGTTCATCAATTTTTGCATTTTCATCTTCACTAGCCAACTTTATCACAATAGGTGGTTTTAAGACAATATTAGTCATATGTTCATGTTTCATTATTTTTTAGGTTGAGATGTAAATTTCAATGGCATGGTTGAGTGAGGGTGGTGAGGTGGGGTCAAGTGACAATGAGGATGGATGGGTGGGAGGTAATTCATTAGGGTTTGTTTGGGTAGGTGGTTGGCTATTCGGTAATGTCTTACTCTTATCAACTAGTTAGTGAGAAATGGCATGACATCTACGCTTATTCTCCTTAGCACTTCTATTTATTCTTGTATGGGTTTCAATTTTTGAAGGGGTAAGAGAGGGTTTTTCCACCATTGGTCTCTTTTCTTCCTTTGGAGGAGGAACTAAAGGGATCACCAAGGGTTGGAAAACCATTGTGTTCTTAGGTTTATAATTTTTTTTCTTTTGGAGGTACAAAGGTAATTATATTATTATCTCTTGGTCTTTTATATGATATCCCATGTGGAACCACAACATATATGTTTGCATTACTTCAGAGAATATCTAGTCTAGACATGGGTCTATTGACGACATTTGGGGTGGGAGGAACAACTATAGAAGTAACCATATATTGATCATCCTCAAGTGGGATATTACTAAGGGATAACTCAACTATGTGCTTAGCTTTAAAGTTTTGGTATGATATGAAAAATAAATCCTCATGTGGCTTAACAGGTTCCATAGGTTGAGGCAAAAAGCAATCCACTAAAAAACTCCCACATGAAGCCAAGTTTAAATCCACTATGATGAATTGTATATATTTTATTTTCAAATGGAAACTTTATGCATTTGTGAATTACCAATGGAACTGCATTCTTGGAGCATACCCATGGATAAAATAGCTTCACAAGAGATTGTTCTGATGTTCATATGATGGTGAGTGAAAAATCCAATTGTTTATGTCCAAGATTGAGTGTCAGAGTTATCGAACCTATCATAGGGTGAACAAAACAAACATGAGTATTTATTCATGCTTTTGATTTTTCATAAGATTCTTTATAAAGTTCATATAGAAATAAGGATCCTATCATTATTACATTCTCTAGACATATGGGATTAATGAGTGTCCCTAGTGTACGTTTTTCACTAGTATGACCAGTGTTATAGAGAGGACTATAAAGGGTGTTGGCAAGAAGTTGAGTCCACTTTTTAGCCAAAAAGTGGAATTATTTTACACGATTTTAAGAATTTGACACATTTGGCCTAAAAATTTGAAGCACTTAGAGATGGAATCCTCAAAAAAGTCATTGATCATAAAATGTAGTACTTAGAGTCTAGTTTTCAAATATGTAATTTATTTCAATACCCAGACTGTACAAATTGAGTTTCAATAGGCATTTCTGAAAACCACTATTTAAAAGTCACTTTTTTTTTACCATACCATGCACATGTATGACATCCATATTTTGACCTAAATTATTGTTATTTTCTAATCATTTTGGGAAAATATTTGTGACTCACTGAAGCTTGTTTTTGATATGTTTTTGTAATTTTTTATTGAATATATTTTTTTGTTAAATTTTTATTAGGCATATTTGTCGTTTTGAAAAATCATCGTGTACGACACGCATAAGATGACCTAAACTTATCATTTTTTTATTTTTTTAAATTGAAAAGAATTGTCTGAAGTTTGTTCTCGTGCAATCCATTCACCAAAATGTCATGTTGATCAAAAGTTATTAAAATAGTAAAAAACCCTGATATTTAAAGTTTATGGACCAGTTTCATCAGAAATTAATTGAAAAATAAAAAAAATAATCCAATTGTAAAAAAAATTACATATTTGGAATCCGCATTGTCTCATCTAAAATGGGTCTTAATTTCATCAAAAAATTCTACAAAAAATGTCGTTAGCCATATGTCCAAACTCAATATTTTTCTCTGACATTGTTAGAACTGTATACACCTAAAATTGGTCTAGAGAATCTGATTAATTAAATACAAATTATTTGATTAATTATCCTAAATTCCTGTACTATTGAATAAATAGAAATATTTATTTATATAGTTCCGTTCACATTCACATTTAAATTATTCCAATTCTTCTATTATCTCATCTTAATTAAATAAAAAAAATTAAATACTTTGTTTGATTTAATTATCATTTTACCCTCTTTTATTCTACCACATCAAATCTTAAATTAATTAAATAAAGATTAAACACTTTATTGATTAATTACCATATTCTTTTATTTTAATTTAATAAACAACTTTTATAGTTTGTTTTATTAAATTATTTATCCCTCTTTAGCCAATTTAAATAAAGGCATAAAGAATATTCCTCTATATTTCCTCAAAAAAATCAAATTAGATATCCTATGTCTAATTTATGTAAAAATATGTCAAAATTAATGCCTTCAAACTTCACAAGAAGTTTTGGAGACAAATTGGTGACAAATTGCAAATTCATCTCTCAATCCTTCCTCTTCTCTTGCCTGGTGTTTTCATGGGTAGAGACTGGTGGAGATTTTAAAAATTTTCCCCTTGTAGGTATGTTTTGTCTATAGCTCTAAGTGGTTGGGTCATGGGTTTTCTTTTCGAGCGTTGATTTGTTATTGACGCTAGTCTGTCACTTAAGTGGTCTTTTGTCCCTTTTTGGTCGTGACTTTATCGGCCCCATTTACCCGTCTTTTCGATCTTTTGGCATCATGACAACTTTATATTTTTATAATGTCGGGCTATTGAATTATTTTAGTGTAAACCTCTAAATAATATTTTCAACCTTGAGGGTCATTTCCTTGTCCACCTAGTCGGTCCCTTTCTTTATGAATAACCTTTTCGCATTTGCAGATTGCACGGTCGTCGGATGAAGTGATTTTAATCTTGACTGTTGCTCGCAGACCTCGCAACATTTCGGCTAACGTCATAAATATGGTGCAAGCCATGCGAGATGCTGCCATCTCTCACATTTGGTGGTGGGGACCAGTCTTGCTCATTGATCGATGATGGAGGTTGATGCTGACAACTGTTTCTGTACCGACACATCATGGTCATTCCTTGCTAACCTCACGCAATTAAAACAATAGTTTCAATAATGCTACGAGGTGTACGAAATGGCGAGGCATGGAATTCGATGTTGTGCGCTGATAACAAAGGTGGGGCCCGTTCTGTGCTGATGTGGTGCCCGGTAGGTAAATATCTTGTCTATTTGGTGTCTGGAGGGTGGACGTGGCATTTTCAAACTATTTTAACTAAATCTAAGCCATTCTCTTGGCTAACATTGCGTTTGATCAATGACTCATATTTAAAAATAAACTGGTATTGTACTATAGTCGTTTTATCTCACGCGAGTGAATAGTAATGGCTGAGTAAAACTGTAAGTAGCACATACGCCATTTCTTGTAAATTCAAAAGATTTTATGGTTGCTTGTTGGGCAATTCGTGATTGTTTCCTATTCTACTCTTGAGGAATTGTTCGAATAGATTCGCTTTTAGAGCTTGTCTAGATAGTTGTTAGGGATTTTTGAATATTGAAGAATTTTTCATTAAGGCTAAAGGAGAAAATTGTAATTGTTTGCTATCTGAAAATAAGCAAACCCTAGCTCGAATTATTATTTGTCTACTATAAATGGCACCCAAGGCCCAAACTTCTGGTTCTGAAACCACTACCAGGTCTTTATCCCAAGATATTATCAATTTGTTACAACCCTCTACTAGCAAGAAGTATGAGGGAAAGGTTTTGTTCTATGGGCCTCGACTCTTGGAAGGATTGACAGACAAGCAATGTGCAATTGAAGATGTTGAGTTACCATACACTAGGTTGCAGTTGTTCTCCAATTGGTTTGGGAACAAGAATTTGTCGGTTCCTTTGTGTAACCCCTAGATGTTAGACCTGGGTAAGTTGGTGATGCCTAATTTTTATATAGATGTAGATATTTTAAAGGACATTGCTGCTAGATATGACCCTATGGCCCGAATTGTTAGAATAGATGCTGGTGTGTAGATGATTAAGATAACCAAAAAATAAATTGCAAGTATTTTAAAATTGCACAAATGGAGTCGAGATATGGTTCCTTCCGACTTGGTGGTTTTCAGATAAGAATCTAGAAATACTAGGGGTTTGTTCAGAACATCCTTTTTGATACCTCATTTGGCAATCTCAAGAAGACGAAAAAATCAGAAGGTAGTAATTGCCAGGAATGAGCCTGAACCTTTTCCTATGGACTATTTCTCCAGTTATTTCAAGAAGACTCTTTGTGCTTTATGTCAGGTTTTGGGAGTTAGCTTAAAGAAAACCTTGCCAACTAATATTATGTATATGGCAGTAAATCTCCAGCACCTGGGGTTTAAGATGATATATTATTTTTCCACTTATTTGGTAGAGAAGATGCACAGGGTCTGGTAACCCTAAAGGAGGGGAAGAATTGGGTTGGATTTTGATGGTACTCTTTGTTAATCCACATGTTTCTGTATAGGGGTCAGGATATGTTCAAAAAACATATGGAATTAAAGAAGAAGGAAGGAAACATTGAAATGTCTATCCAATATTGGACTAGGATTCTTGACATGCATGATCATAAGGTTGATTATGTAACTTTCCATAATGTCTTTGGATCTAAATTAAGGAAGGCTCTGGTTCGTGACCCCCCAAGGATCCCAAAATAAATTCATGACTTCTTGAGGCCGATGGAGAGAAATCCTAGATTGAACATAATGCATAATTGGGGAAACATTATCCCCTACCATAATACCACTGTTTTTCAATTTTTCTGGCACTTATGTCAATCCAAAGTTTCTGCCAAGGGAGGTGCCCCTTAGAATTGGATTTCTGGAAATCATGAGGCAGTTGGGAGGCGCTCAGGAAGTACACTTGCCAGCTAAACAAAAGAAAGGTTCTTTCTTCCTTGAATATAAAACATTTGCCAATTTTGTTATGGAAAAAGGAGGATGGAAGGATTTGCACATTTTACCTAGGCCTTATAGGCTAAGGACTATGCACCCCAGGAATCATGATCCTGAAGATTTTATCTCTCAAATGAAGGAAAAACATCAGTTAGGAGCTTTTGTCCACAACTTCGACTTTCCTGAGGACATCATCAGGAATATTTTTGATTTGGAATTACAAGATGAGAGAAAGGCACTACACATTGCCTACTCTAAAATGGTAAAAATTAAGTGGGAGAAAATACCTGCTTTCAATCCCATACCTAATGCTAAAGATGAGTTTAGCAGGGAAATGTACGCTACTGATAATTTTGAGAGCTTGGTTGGGGTTTTTAAGATGAAAGGGTTGTGGAAGAAAGGGGAAAATCACAAACCATTGAGGATTACTATGAAGTAAAGCTAGAGGAGAGGCCTACTTATCGGCCCCAAAAGACGATAAGGGTTTTTTCTAGAAGAAAGGGAAGTAGGGCTGAAGATGTTGCTAAAAATATTGCACCTTCTTCTTCAAGATAGTTAGTACCAAATGTTGTTGATTTTGGATTCTCCTTCAATATTTTCAAAACATCTTTCCCACCATCACCAAAGAGGTAGAAGGTTGAAAGAGTAAAGATTGTTGATTGTGATAGTGATGAGGAGGATGAAATTATTATAACTTCAGATGAAATGCATCCTAAGATCCCATTGGACCTAGTTGACAGTACAACAGGTTTAGGTACAATTTCTTTGAGGTTAGGAAAAGATGAAATCAAAGGAATAACAAGAAATGATGACTTCAGAATAGAGTCCTACAAAGAGTTCATGATGGATGACTCTTTTATTCAAACCAGTGCTTTTAAATATTTTGTGTGGAGAGCACATACTGCATTATATGTTGAGAAGGTGGCACATGAGAGAAGTCTGCATCCAAAACTCCGAAAGAAGGTAATTCAAGCTAAGGTCAAGGAACAAATGAGAGACAAATTCAAAGCAATAACACCAAAGCAGGGTCGAGAATTGGTACAAAAACGTGGAGTATTTCCACTCCCTGAATGGGATATCACTGATGTTGTGGTGTTTGACACAATAAGAAGGGCTAATGAGCCACTTCTTTCTACTAGAGAGGAGGCTACATTGGTGCTAAAAGGATAAGCCTTTAGTAAGGAATGGGATGCTTTGCTAATCTGGTCCCTATCCACTGGCTCTAATAAACCAATTGTTGCAGAACCATCTGACTTTAGTGGTCACTTGGTTGTGAGGAGAGTTGCTGACACTCCAATATTGGAAGCTACTCATATGGTCGTGAATGTTGCCAAATTCACCAGAGCGACTGTTGAAGATTTGACCAAGGACCGGGATACTCTGAAAGGCCAATATAATGACATTATTATTGAATATAATAAGAGTCAACAAAAGTAGCAGAGTTAGAAACTAAATTGGCTTTATTGAGGCAACAAATGGATACCATGAGGTCTCAAAAGCGAGCGAGTTCTAGCTACACTATTCCCAACGCACTAGTAGAGCAGTCTCAGCCTCTTGCACTAGCATAATCTTTGGCTATTGTTCCATATAATATGGGACAAGTTCCTATTGCTATTGAGAGGCCTACTAGCACTAGAGGAGGAATTTCTAGGGAGAAACTGATTCATCAGGTTGAAGAATATAAGGAGATGGTGAAACAAATATGGGATGCAGTAGGAAGAAGCAATACAATGATAGTGGACATTGTTTTGAAGCATTTAAATAGAAGGGTCCAGAGTAAGCTAAAAAATGTTGATGCAAATTATCTCCTAATATTACACACATTAAAATTGTTTCCAAGGGATAAAGAATTGGCTATTCCATTGCTAAACAAATGGAGCCCTAGAATGGAGAAGTTGAAATTCATGGCAATAGAAGCATAACATTTTGATAAATATCCTAATGTTATAACAACATATCAATTGGTCAAGGGAATTGTTGAGAAGAAGTTTTAGAGATTTTCTGCCCCAATGGAATCCAAGATTAAATTGTTGAAAGATGTGTATGATGGAAAGGACCTAACCCCATTGCCTCATATTTTACATAGTCAGGATGAAATTAAACCCTTGCAGGTTTGGAAGGAGAAAATGAACAATATAATGATGTCTAAAACACATGAGATATGGAAAAATGCTAACATTCACATGCTAGAGAATACATTGGAAAAGTTATCTTTTGTTCTAATTTTCTTAGAAAACTTTGATAAAAAGGCCACATCCATAATGGTAAAGTATGCTCCCTATCGAAGCAAGGTTGATTAGGTTGTGGCTTTCCAGTGCCCTTCTAAAGAGGAGTTTGAATTATGGAAAAGGGTGCTCACTGATGAACTTGAATTATGAGTGTTATAGTCGAGAATTGCAACTTGGTCATGTATAATACAGGTCTGGCCTTAGATATTATATTCTAAAATTGCATTCTCTTTTTGACTCCAAGTATAGGGTGATGAGATGGAGTTAATACTATAATGGCTAAGCATGCCTTCGATGTATGGGGAGTGGCCCTTTGAGCGATGTTTTCTTTCCTCCTTATCTAGTAATGATGATCTTTGTGTTATGTTCTCCACTCGCATAATAGAATTGTAACTGAATCAAGAGTTAGTGGTCCAATAAAAAATGGACATGTGTACTCTCTGACCTGAAGCTTGTTGGCTCCCTTGTTTTATGAAAGGGAATTCTGGGCCGAGAGAGAGGTCTGTTGAAATATGCAAAATATGAGAAATAAGAGTCTAGTAATATAGAGAGTATGTATGGTAAATCCAGTTTTTAAAAGGTTTTGAGTTAGATTGGACAACTTTGTTCATGATGGGGTTTTTGAGCATGTTTGTATCAAACTCATGAATATTTGGAGTTTATTTTCTCTCCTATTGTGTTATGTCACATGGATTATTAATGAAATATTGATCAAAGATGATTTTCATTGATTTTCATTTGTTCTTTATTGTGAATTAGGTTTAACTATAGCTCTGGTTCAAAGGATCGGTTAAATGCTTCAATTAACTAGTAAATTCATGCAATATAACAAATAGGATTCATAAAGGAGTAATAAACTCAGGTATAGATATATGTGTTGTAATGCAATTCATAATAGATCATAAGTGTTCAAAGTGAAATTTACCCTGTAGGCCAATTTTCTCTTTTGACTCCGTGCGTTGGGATATGGCACTGGAATTCTAATTACATTTTATTCTCACATGTTTTGTGTTATGGTATCAAGATATTTTACCCAAACATTTCCTATCAATTTACTTTATATGGGTTTGTGACTCTCTGTTAAGTGGACATGAGTCTTTTGAAGGAATTGCCAATTTCTTGAAGGATTTCATGCTTTAAAATTAATTGGGGATCTATCTGTTGCTTACCTATGTGCAAATTAATTGTTTAAATGTTGTATGCTAAGAGCACATGTTAGGGAATACCCTCCTGGATTTTACAGAGTCCGAAGTGTAGGAGAATTAGCCTTATTTCTATTCTTGTGAAGTTGGCCATACTGTTCCTAGTCTTTTATTATTGAACGTGGAAAGTTCATAGGAGCTTCCAAGAAATAGGTGTGGATTGTAGTAAAAAATGCCAACAGAATGGTGACTCTGCTGGGGAACTATCGAATGAAAGGTCTCTAGTGCAAAAATAGTTTTGTTAGCCATTTGTTATAATATACTTGGTCTACATTGTGTGCCTAATTTTTCATATTCAGCGTATGCATCTAGTTTTCCTCAATTCTATATCAGTGTGTCGGGTGATGTTCAAACTCTTGTCTAAATTCACAAGTGCAAAAGTGAAGTGCAATCACTTCATAATTCCCAATATTTTAGGTGGAAAATCTGATATATCGAACACAACTATTCATACAAAGTACAAACAGCAACGTGCAAAGAAGAGTCCTTGTACAAAAGACCATGAAGAAGACTAGAAACTATGCAAAAAAGAACCCGGAGCCAATGCTAGAGCTTGAACTGGGACAGGACAAGAAATGGGTAAAAATAAATGATACCCCAAGTAAGTCTGTTTCATCTCCTACTTTGAACGCTGAAATAAATAGTGCTTTTAATTGTAGAGATTCCTCAGAAGTTGTTGTGTCTCAAATAGATCATGGTAGTTTTCCTTTTGAAATGGCTCGAGAAGTTGAAGCTGATATGTCCAAAGAGGAGGAACGATGGGGATTCTCAGATCAAGATAAGCAGTTCCCAAAAGCTACAACACCTAGTACTATGTTTGTTTTTACTGGACAAAATTTCAAACCACGAGGGACCTCTTTGAATGAGGAAACACCTTTGTTTCAAGATGAAGAACAAGCAGAGCAACCTTACTATACTCCTGCTCCAAGTGAGGCAGGAGATGTCCTTGAGAATGAAATGGATATAAACAAGGATATGCAAACCTTAATTGAAGAAGAAAAGAGTTTACAGAAAGTAGAGGATAACAGGGATAGAATAAGAAGAGAGAATCTAGAGAGATTCTGAGCTAAGCAGTCCGAAAGGAATGCCCAGAAAAAGAAGGTTGAAAAGATGAGGGAAGAAGAAGCTAAGAGAAAAACCTTTGAGGAAAAGGTGGCTAATGCAGCAGCTGATAGGGCTTGAGAAGTTTCTAAAGTAACAATCTCTATTGGAACTTCTACTACTCCCACATATGCCCCTTCCATATCAGCTCCTGAAACTTTAGTTCCATTGGCTGGATCTAAGAAGACAACCTTTGTAGACCATGGGAAAGCTCATGTTGAGAAACCTCAAAAAAGTGCTTACAATTTTCCAAATTATAGAAACCCTCTTAATACTAGTGATGAAACAAATAATGAAATTAATCCTAGACCATCAAATTTTCCTCAAAATCCTGAGCTCCTAAGATTGCAACTAATAAATGACCAGTTGCAGGCTGATCTGAGAAAAGCCGAAATAGAAGCTGCTAATGTTGAGATGGAAAGAAAGATAGCCTTTTTAAAGATATCTATACCCATTCCCCAAGCTTCTGGTTGAGGAAAGAGAGAGAATGAGTCATTGAGCAAGAATTATAAGAAGCAAATTCTTAAAAGTTGGGGTGGTGGTAACCAAGGTGGTGGTCATAAAATGTTTAGTTCTTACTCTAAGGATGAAGAGGGAATCACTAGCAAGGATAAACAAAAAGGTAGTGGTGATAAGGGTGCACGAGGGGGATGGTAAGAAAGATATTGAGCAACAAAGCACCCCCAGAAGTGGACGTGGTGGAGGAGCACCCCAAATTGATAGATACAGACAATTGTGTTTTGGCAATATTCAAGGATATCCTAATCCAGTTCCATATAATGCATGAAAGCATCTCCCAAAATTCATTGGTAATAATGCTTTTAGTGCGGAAGACCATTTGAAAGATTTTCAAGGCTCTGTTGAAGAATTTGAAATATGGGATGATGATGTAGCAATGAAATACTTTATGCATTCACTAGTTGAAGATGATAGGGACTGGTATAGAGGGTTACCTAATGCTAGCATTGACTCTAAGGATGCTTTTTGCAAAGTTTTTAGGGAACAATACGGGGATCAGACTGACCCTAGATTTAATTAAATGATTTTAATAACATTACCAAGGGGCATAATGAACTGGTTACTGAGTTTACTACTCATTTCCAAAAGGCTATGACAAGATTTCCTACATATTTGAGACCTAATGAGAGTGCATGTTTAGTTGTGTATTGTAATGCCTATGATGCTAAAATGTGATATTTATTAAGAGATAAATATCCTCAAAATTTGAGGCAAGCATATAAGATGGCGGTGAACATTGAAAATAGCAGAATAGCTTCTGGTAAAGTAGGGAGAAGGGAAGATCCTAAAACTTTTAAAGGTACCAAGAATTAGACTGAAAAGGTTGCTAAACCTACTGCTGCTGATGAAAAGATAGATCAAGTCATTACCCTGTTGCAGAAACAACTAAAAAATGACAAGCCTCATTTTCAAAGAAATGATAGGCCTCCCAGGCTATAGGATTATCCCTATAATACCACTTGGAATAATGGAAAACCTCTACAAGGAAACTAGAGAAACAATCAAATTCCGCTTGATCCTTTACATAAGCATTCTCTGAATGCCACAAAAAATTTACCTTGGTGTGAAGTATGTGGAATGGCTCACTCTTCACAATAGTGTGCAGTAGCACAAAATATGGTAGAATCTCAAGATGATCAGGAAGATGCTCAGCCTCCCCAAGATCACGATACAATGACAAATGTATTATTAGGACTAGTTGATCTATACTATGATGATTATACCTCAGATGATGAGCCTTGTGGCATGGATATTGATGTTCAAAGATAACATAACAATGTACACCATCAACAAGTGTTCTCGAATGAAGGAGACAATGATGATTGTTTTATGAATGAACTAGAAGTGGATAACACAATTTTAAGAAGACCTTCCAATGAAAAAATTGAAAAATATACTATTTCCTTAGTTGCAAGGGCAAGGAATAACATAAAATTGAGAAACATAACTATTCCAGGCGATTCAGGTAAGCCTTGCAGCCTGTTCATAAAAGAAAAGGATGTAACTGGAACAAATGTCATTTCAAAGCCTAAGGAAACAAGGGAGCCCCGGATATGGGAAAAGAAAGTTGATATGACCAAGAAAAAGAATGAAGCTATACCCCAGAAGATCAAGGACAACAAGCAACACTCCTCTAATGATGAAATTCTCAAAAGAAAAAGTAAAGGTAATTTCTGAAATCACAACTTTTCCTGAATTACCAAAGTACACTTCAATAGATATGTTCCAAGTACTTTCACAAGTTAGGGTTTCAATTCCTTTCTTTGAAATGATGCGTATAGATGAACATATGGATAAGAGTGTTGCACTTATTAATAGTATTCCTACAAGTGGAAAAAATAAAGTGGTTTTTGATCAAGTGAAATCAAAAGAGGATCAAGAAA
This sequence comes from Sequoiadendron giganteum, assembly GCA_007115665.2. Taxonomy (NCBI): domain Eukaryota; kingdom Viridiplantae; phylum Streptophyta; class Pinopsida; order Cupressales; family Cupressaceae; genus Sequoiadendron; species Sequoiadendron giganteum. The sequence continues at coordinate 266,373,252 of CM021106.1, forward strand.
AGAAAAAAGGTGTGGAAGAAAATATTATAGAAAGTCCCCAAAAATAATTAGGTACCACTATTACTGCTAATCCCAACCATGTCAATCCTTTTTTCTTAAGTCTGATTATTGATGGGAAAATGTTGAGAAATTGCATGATCGATTCAGGAGCATCTGACAATGTGATGCCAGTAAAAATAATGCATGCAATGGGATTAAAAGTGGATAGTACATATGGTAAATGCTATGCAATGGATTCTAGGGAAGTACCTGTTATAGATATTATAAATAGTGTTCCATATAGACTAGTAGGATTTCCTGAGAAAGAGCTACATATGAGTGTTACAGTGGTGTATATTCCACCTACTTCTGGCATGCTCTTATCTTGGCCTTGGAGTGCTTCAATGGGTGGGAGTATACAATGTGATCTATCTTTTGCTACATTTTCCATTGAGAAAAAAGATGTTAAGGTACATAGGGAAAAAAGAGCCCCTCACATGATCGAAAATGTGGAAGAATCACCAGAACCCATTAGAATTAACTTTGTGGAAACTGATCTAGAAAATTTCTGAGTTGAGGAAGATAAAATAGAAGAAATCCAATTTGCACCTATTGAAAAGGAAGTATTGAAGATGTCAGCAGAAGGTGATTTATGGATAATGCATTTTGATGGAACTTGTTCCGAAGATGGCTCACAAGTAGGAATTTTCTTTACTTCTTCACAAGGTAAAACATTTAAATATTCTTTCTTATTGCAATTTTCTTGTACCAACAATGTTGCTAAGTATGAAGCTCTCATACTTGGTCTGAAGATAGCTTCAAAGCATGGTATTAAAGAATTAAAAGTTTTGGGAGATTCTAAGTTAGTTGTGTCCCAGATTAGATCTTGCTTTGCAACTAAAGATAAAAGACTTAGGCAATACAAAAATGGAGTATGGGATACTATAGAGGGATTTAATGCTTTTGGTATAGACTGGATTGAAAGAGGACAAAATTCTAAAGCTGACTTGTTAGCAAATATAGCTGTCAAACTAGATGATGTCACTTTTGGTGGAATCTCACAAATAGAAGTACAAACCAGACCTACAATACCTAATAATATCTATAACCGGCAAGTGTTTGATTATGATACAAACACACTAAAATTCTTGCATTGTGTGGATCGGTATGAGAGCCAAGAAATTGATGGAAAGGAGACCCTGTTTGGGAATGAAGTGATCCAGCTCAAAACTAACACCATCCCTAGGGGTCTTGTTGCACTTGAAAGAGTTTTTGATGGCTTGGATATGTCAAATACTAAGCAAGTATCTACTCATAAAGAGGATCTAGAAGAAATAAACTTAGGAACATAAAGTGCTCCTAAGAATGTTTATGTTGGAAAGAAAATGAAGCCACATGTTAGAAGCATGTTGATTACCTTGCTTAGGAAATATAGACATGTTTTTGCTTGGTCCTACAAAGACCTTAAAGCATATAGGGAGGACTTATTCCAACATGAGATCCCATTGAAACCTGATATGAAGCCTTTGAGGCAAAAAAAAGATCGATTAACCCTACCATGCAACCCAAAATGCAGGAAGAACTTGCTAATCTAAGGGAGCCAGGAATCATCAAACCAATTAGACACTCATCTTGGGTCTCTAACTTGGTGCCTGTTAGAAAGAAAATGGAGATATCAGGTTATGTGTTGATTTTAGAAACTTGAATGTTGCTTCTTTGAAAGATAATTACCCATTGCCTAATATGGAGGCTATGCTACAAAAGGTTATAGGATGTGAATTGTTATCTATGATGGATGGATTCTCTGGGTAAAACCAAGTAATGGTTAAAGAGTCTGAGCAATTCAAGACTGCATTCACCACACCATGGGGAACATATGTGTATGTAAAAATGCCATTTGGATTAATAAATGCTAGAGCAAATTTTCAGAGGGCTATGGATCTAGCCTTTGCTGATTTCATAGATTTGTTCCTTGCCATTTACCAAGATGATCTTACTGTCCATAGAAAAAGTGAGGAGGATCATTGTCCTCAGTTAGAGAATTTTTTTATCAGACCTCTGGAATATGGGATATCTTTAAAAACTAGGAAGTGTGCCTTTGGGGTGAAAGAAGGAAAATTGCTCGAACATCTAGTTTCAAAAGATGGGGTGCAGATTGATCGAGAAAGGGTTACTGCTATCGATAGAATTACACGGCCAAGAATTGTAAAAGCTATCCAATCTTTCTCTGGATAGATAAATTTTCTAAGAATATTTATCACAAATTTTGCTGAGATTGTCTGCCCAATATCAAAGATGTTGAAGAAGGGAGAAAAGATAATATGGACAGGAGAACTATCCAAGGCTTTCTAGGCTATTAAAGATGCCATTAAGTAGGACCCTATCCTCAAGTCACCTGATTATTCAAAACCATTCCATTTGTTTACTTTTGCCTTCTTTTCATACTATAGCTGGTGTATTGTTGCAAAAAAACAATGATGGTTTTGAGCAGCCAATTGCATTCTTTAGTAAATCATTGCAAGCTGCAGAATTGAAATATGAAATATCTGAAAAGTAGGCATACGCCCTGGTAAAGGTAGTTAAGAATTTCAAACCTAATCTAATGGGAGCAACTATTGTGGCATATGTACCAACAACAACATTTAAAGATATTTTCACCCAACAAGAGAATACATGAAGAAGATGCAGATGGATAAATAGAATCCAAGAATTTAACATTGACATATAGATTACCAAGCTTGTAAGAGGTTAGGGTCTAGATAAATTAATGGTTGAGGCAAATCTAAAGGTAAATCAAATAAATTAGATAGAGCAACAGAACATTGCGCCTATTTGTGATATGCAAACTTGTGGTTGGTACATAAGGATTGTTGAGTATTTACAGATGATACAATGCCCTAAAGGTATGCCCCTTACTGAGAAAAGAGCTCTCAAACTACAAGCAATTAGATATGTCATTATTGAGGGTGAGCTCTAGTGGAGGAACTCTGAAGGTATTATACTCAAATGTGTGGATGGAGACCAAGCCAAATATTTATTGATAGAAATGCATAAAGGAGCTTGTGGAGGCCATTACATGACTAAGACAATGGCTCATAAAATTATAAGAGAAGGATACTGGTGGCCTACTGTGTTCAAGGATGCCCATAGATATGTTAAAAAGTGTGATTCCTATCAGAGGTTTTCTAGAAAGAAAAAGGTTTCTAGCAATTTTCCATTGAGACCAGTATCTATTTCAGCTCCTTTCAAGCAATGGGGTATTCAATTCATAGGGGAGATACCTAAAAAATATAGTGGAGGACATACATGGATATTGGTGGCAACTGATTACTTTACTAAATGGATTGAAACAATCCCAGCCAGAAGGGCCACAAGTAAAGTTGATGATTTTTTCACTGAAAATATTTTGAGCCATTTTGGGGTACCTGAAAGAATTGTTTTCAAACAATGCTATGTGTTTCAAATCTAAAGAGTTTGTTAATTTTTGTGATCAATATGGTATAACTATTTCATATTCTTCCCCTTATCATCCCCAAGGGAATGGATAGGTAGAGTCTAGTAATAAGAGTTTGATGAAGATCATCAAACGCATGATTAAGAAGAACAAAAGGGTTTGGGATTCAAAATTAAAATTGGCACTGTGGGCTGATAGGACAACTGTGAAGAAGGCAATTGGTCATTCACCTTTTAACCTAGTCTATGGGATGGAAGCATGTATCCCACAAAACAATCTGATAAAGATGTATGAATTTGTCCAAGAATATGATGATATATGTGATGAGATGCAACATAGAATGGATTAATTAAGTCAATTGGATGAAACTCGAAGAGAAGCTCATAAGAGAAATGAAAAATTATAACTTTAGGTGAAGCATCTTTATGAAAAAAGGGTAGTCGAGAGAAAATTTGATATTGGAGCAATGGTGTTGCTCTGGAATGCAAGATCAGAAGATAAGGGAAAGCATGGAAAATTTGATCCCCTTTGGCTAGGCCCATATATAATCATGGATACACATGGAGAAAACTCATATTTTTTATAGTCACTTGCAAGTGAAGTTCGAGAATTGCTAGTACATGGATAGTTCTTGAAATACTATTTCTCTTGAAGTAGCTCTTTGTCTATGTACATTGTACAATCCTATAAGTAGTGTATATAGGTGTGTTTCTTTCTATTTTTTTCTTTTTGTCTCCTTGTCTTATCCGGACAGGTCCTTGGTTTCTGGTTCTCTCTTTATTTGGTCTGTGTAACCATAGATTCTGGAATCTTGCTATGCCCATAGGGGGCATACATCCCCAGTTGGAGCCACTGGTGGAGCTTTAAATTTTTTTCCCCTTGTAGGTATGTTTTTTCCTCAGCTCTGAGTGGTTGGGTCATGGGTTTTCTATTCGAGCGTTGACTTTTTATTGATGGTGGTCAGTCACTTAAGTGGTCTTTTATCCCTTTTTGGTCATGACTTTATCGGCCCTGTTTACCCATCCTTTCGGTCTTTTGGCGTCATGACTACTTTATATTTTTATAATGTCGGGCTATTGAATTTTTTCACATGTGCAAATTGCATGGTCGTTGAATGATGGTGGGGACTATTCATGCTTGTTGATCAATGATGGGGGTTGATGCCAACAGTTGTTTCCATACCGATGCGTCGCGATCATTCCTCGCTGACCTCATGCAATTAAAATTGGAGTTTCAATAATGCTATAAGGTGTACGATATGGTGATGTGTGGACTCCAATGTCATGCACTGATAACAAAGGTGGGGCCCATTACATGTTGATGTGGTGCCTGATAGGTAAATATCTTGTCTGTTTGGTGACTAGAGAGTGGACGTGGCATTTTCAAACTATTTTGACTAAATCTGAGTCATTCTCCTGGCCAACATTGCATTTGATCAGCAGTTTGTATTTAAAAATAAACTGGTATCGTACTATAGCCGTTTTATCTAGCATGAGTGAATAGTAATGGTCGAGTTCGACGCTACCTGCATAATTAAATGCTAAAGTTTGTGAATTACTATTTCTGTGCTGTATCTCTACATTAAGGAAGAATCGCTTGGTATCGAGTGAAGTAAGCTTTGGTTACAATTTCTCAATCTTGCTGCCCCGGATGATTTGCAAGTAAAATCGTAAGTAGCACATATGCCATTTCTTGTAAATTCAAAATATTTTATGGCTGCTTGCTGGGCAATTCATGATTATTTCCTATTCTATTCTTGAAGAATTGTTTGAATAGATTCTCTTTTAGAGTTTGTCTAGATAATTGTTACGGATTTTTGAATATTGAAGAATTTTTTGTTAAGGTTAAAGGAGAAAATTGTAATTGTTTGCTATCTTAAAATAAGCAAACCCTAGCTTGAATTATCATTTGTCTAATATAAATGGCACCCAAGGCCTGAACTTCTAGTTCTCAAACCACTACCAGGTCTTTATCCCAAGATATTATTGATTTGTTACAACCCTCTACTAGCAAGAAGTAGGAGCGAAAGGTTTTGTTCTATGGGCCTTGACTCTTGGAAGGATTGATAGACAAGCAATGTGAAATTCAAGATGCTGAGTTACCATACACCGGGTGGCAGTTGTTCTCCAATTGGTTTGGGAACAAGAATTTGTCGGCTCCTTTTTGTAACTCCTAAAGGTTAGACCTGGGTAAGTTGGTGGTGCCAAATTTTTATATGGATGTAGATCTTTTAAAGGACATTACTGCTAGATATGACCCTGTGGCCCGAATTTTCAAAACACATGCTGGTGTGCAGATGATTAAGATAACCAAAGAAGAAATTGCAGATATTTTTAAATTGCATGAATGGAGTCGGGATATGGTTCTTGTCGACTTGGAGGTTTTCAGACAATAATATAGAAATACTAGGGGTTTGTTCAGCACATCCTTTTTGATACCTCATTTGGCAGTCTCAGGAAGAGGAAAAAATCAGAAGAAAGTAGTAATTGGCAAGAATGAGTCTAAACCTTTTCCTGTGAACTATTTCTCCAATTATTTCAAGAAGACTATTTGTGCTTTATGTCAAGTTCTGGGAGTCATCTTAAAGAAAATGTTGCCAACTGATATTATGTATATGGCAGTAAATCTCCAGCACCCGAGTTTTAATGTGATATATGATTTTGCCACTTATTTGGTAGAGAAGGTGCACACAGGTCTGGTAGCCCTAAAGGAGGGGAATAATTTGGTTGGATTCCAATGGTACTCCTTGTTAATCCACATGTTTCTATATAGGGGTCAGGTTGTGTTCGGAAAATATATGGAATTAAAGAAGAAGGAAGGAAACATTAAAATGCCTGTCCAATATTGGACTAGGATTCTTGACATGCATGATCACAAAGTTGATTATGTAACATTTGATAATATCTTTGGATCTAAATTAAGGAAGGCTCTAGTTCATGACCCCCCAAGGATCCCAAAATAAATTCATGACTTCTTGAGGCCGATGGAGAGAAGGCCTAAAGTGAACATAATGCACAATTGGGGAGACATTATCCCCTACCATAATACCAGAATTTTTTAGTTTTTTTGGCACTAATGTGAATCCAAAGTTTTTTCCAAGGGAGGTGCCCCTTAGAATTGGATTCTTGGAAATCATGAGGTAGTTGGGAGGTGCTCAGGAAGTAGACTTGCCAGCTAAACAAAAGAAAGGTTCTTTCTTCCTTGAGTATACAACATTTGCCAATTTTGTTATGGCAAAAGGAGGATGGAAGGATTTGCACATTTTACTTGGGCCTTATAGGCTAAGGACTGTGCACACCAGGAATCATCATCTTGAGGGTTTCATCTCTCAAATGAAGGAGAAACATTAGACAGGAGCTTTTGTCCACAACTTCTACTTTCCTGAGGACATCATCAGGAATATTTTTGATTTCAAATTATAAGATGAGAGAAAGGCACTATACATTGCCTACTCTAAAATGGTAAAAATTAAGTAGGAGAAAATACCTGGTTTCAATCCTATACCTAATGCTAAAGATGAGTTTAGCAGGGCAATGTACGCTATTGATAATTTTGAGAGCTTGGTTGGGGTTTTGAAAGATGAAAGGGTTGTGGAAGAACGGGGAAAATCAAAAACCATCGAGGAGTACCCTGAAATAAAGCTAGAGGAGAGGCCTATTTATCAGCCCCAAAAGAAGATAAGGGTTTTTTCTAGAAGAAAGGGAAGTAGGGCTGAAGATGTTGCTAAAAATATTGCACCATCTTCTTCAAGCCAGTTAGTACCAAATGTTGTTGATTTGGATTCTCCTCCAATTTTTTCTAAATAGCTTGCCCACCATCACCAAAGAGGTAGAAGGTTGAAAGAGTAAAGATTGTTGATTTTGATGGTGATGAGGAGGATGAAATTATTGTAACTCGGAATGAAATGCATCCTAAGATGCCATTGGACCCAGTTGACACTGCAACAAGTTCAGGTACAATTTCTTTGAGGTTAGGAAAAGATGAAATCAAAGGAATAATAAGCAATGATGACTTGAGAATAGAAGCCTATAGAGAGTTCATGATGGATGACTCTTTTATTCAAACTAGTTCTTTTAAATATTTTGTGTGAAGAGCACATACTGCATTATATGTTGAGAAGGTGGCACATGAGAGAAGTTTGCATCCAAAACTCCCAAAGAAGGTAATTCAAGCTAAGGTCAAGGAACAAATGAGAGACAAATTCAAAGCAATAACACCAGAGCAGGGCCGAGAATTGGTACAAAAAAGTGGAGTATTGCTACTTCTTGAACGGGATATCACTGATGTTGTGGTGTTTGACACAATAAGAAGGGCTAATAAGCCACTTCTTTCTACTGGAGAGGAGGCTACATTGGCGCTAAAAGGATCAGCCTTTAGTAAAGAATGGGATGCTTTGCTAATCTGGTCCCTATCCACTGGCTCTAATAAACCAATTGTTGTAGAACCATCTGAATTTAGTGGTCACTTGGTTGTGAGGAGAGTTGCTGAAACTCTAGCATTGGAAGCTACTGATATGGTCGTGAATGTTGCCAAATTCACCAGAGCGACTGTTGAAGATTTGACCAAGGACCAGGATACTCTGAAAGGCCAATATAATGACATTATTATTGAATATAATAAGAGTCAACAAAAGGTAGGAGAGTTAGAAACTGAATTGGCTTTAGTGAGGCAACAAATGGATACCATGAGGTCTCAAAAGCAAGCCAGTTCTAGCCACACTATTCCCAACCTACAAGTAGAGCAGTCTCAACCTCCTGCACTAGCATTGGCTATTGTTCCATATAATATGGGACAATTGCCTATCGCTATTGAGAGGGCTACTAGCACTGGAGGATGACTTTCTAGGGATAAAGTGATTCATCTGGTTGAAGAATATAAGGAGATGGTGAAGCAAATCTAGGATGCAGTAGGAATAAGCAATGTAGTGATAATTGACATTGTTTTGAAGCATTTAAACAAAAGGGTCTAGAGTAAGCTAAATAGTGCTCATGCAAATTATCTCCTAATGTTACAAGCATTAAAATTGTTTCTAAGGGATAAAGAATTGGCTATCCCAATTGCTAAACAAATGGAGTCCTAGAATGGAGAAGTCAAAATTCATGGCAGTAGGAGAAAAACAACATGGTGATAAATATCCTACTGTTATAACAACATATCAATTGGTCAAGGGAATTGTTGAGAAGAAGTTTCAGGGATTTGCTGCCCCAATGGAATCCAAGATAAAATTGCTGAAAAATGTGTATGATGGAAAGGACCTAACCCCATTGCCTCATATTTTACATAGTCAGGATGAAATTAAACCCCTGCAGGTTTGGAAGGAGCAAATGAACAATATATTGATGTCTCAAACACATGAGATATGCAAAAGTGCTAACATTCGCATGCTAGAGAATGCATTGGAAAAGTGGTCTTTTGTTATAAGTTTCTTAGAAAACTTTGATAAAAAGGCCACATCGATAATGGTAAAGTATGCTCCCTATCAAAGCAAGGTTGATCAGGTTGTGGCTTTCCAGTAGCCTTTCGAGGAGGATTTTGAATTATGGAAAAATTTGTTCACTGATGAACTTGAATTATGAGTGATATAGTCAAGAATTGCAACTTGGTCATGTATAATACAAGTCTAGCCTTAGATATTATATTCTAAAATTACATTCTCTTTTTGACACCAAGTACAGGGTGCTGAGGTGGAGTTAATACTATAATGGCTAAGCATGTCTTCAATATATGGGGAGTGGCCTTTTGAGTGATGTTTTCTTTCGTCCTTATCTACTAATGATGATCTTTTTCTTATGTTCTCCACTTGCATAATAGAATTGTAACTGAATCAAGAGTTAGCGGTCCAATAAAAAATGGACATGTGTACTCTCCGACTTGAAGCTTGTTGGCTCCCTTGTTTTATAAAAGGGAATTCTAGGCTGAGAGAGAGGTCTATTGAAATATCCAAAATATGAGAAATAAGAGTCTAGTAATATAGAGAGTATGTATGGTAAGTCCAGTTTTAAAAGGTTTTGAGTCAGATTGGAGAACTTTGTTCATGATGGTGTTTTTGAGCATGTTTGTATCAAAATCATGAATATTTGGAGTTTATTTTCTCTCCTATTATGTTATGTTACATGGATTATTAATGAAATATCGATAAAAGATGATTTTCATTGATTTTCATTTGTTCTTTACTGTGAATTATGTTTAACTATAACTCTAGTTCAAAGGATCGGTTAAATGCTTCTGTTAACCAGTAAATTCATGCAATATAAAAAATAGGATTCATAAACGATTAATAAAATTAGGTATAGATATATGGGTTGTAATGCAATTCATAATAGATCATAAGTTTTCAAAATGAAATTTACCCTATAGTTCAATTTTCTCTTTTGACTCAGTGCGTTGGGATATGGCACTAGAATTCAGATTACATTTTATTCTCGGATGTTTTGTGTTATGGCATCAAGATATTTTACCCAAACATTTCCTATCAATTTACTTTATATGGAGTTTGCAATTCTCTATTAAGTGGACATGAGTCTTTTTAAAGAATAGCCAATTTCTTGAAGGATTTCATCCTTTAACATTAATTGGGGATCTATCTGTTGCTTACCTATGTGAAAATGAATTGTTTAAATGTTGTATACTAAGAGCACATGTTAGGGAATACCCTCCTTGATTTTACAGATTCCGAAGTGTAGGAGAATTAGCCTTATTGCTATTCTCGTTAAGTTGGCCATAATGTTCCTAGTCTTTTATTATTGAATGTGGCAAGTTCATAGGAGATTCTAGGAAACACGTGTGGATTGCAGTAAAAAAAGCCAACAAAAACAATCCCCAAAATCTTCTAAATCTCCTTCATCTCTCACCATTCAATCCTTTCGATTGAATTCAAGCCTCTCTTTGTTATCCCTGTGGATTTCTTCTCTTGTGAAATCTATAAATAAAGCTTCATTCAAAAAAGAAAGGATCCAAATTATCAAGTTTTTGCAATCTTACTCTACAGGAAAGCATTCAAACATTAAAGCATTAACATCATAGCTTTATCTCATGATCATGGTTGTATTTAGTTTGTTGCAGCTTTCTTTTATTTGAATTCATGTCAAGTTTAGTAATCATCACATAGGATTAGTTTCTTGTATTTAGCATCCGTCTCGTTCTTCATATTGTCATTTTAACAGTCACATTGCTTACACAATTTGAGAGCCATAGTGGTTTAATAAATATTTGGAGATAGAGAGAAATATGATGCTTTCAAATGAGTTTTTGGTTTTAATAGCTTAATTCGTGATTGAATTCTTTGATATATTGTCTAATTAAGAAGTGTTTTCAGTTTTTTTACTCTAACATATTTCACACTTACAAGAACCTTCAACTTGTAGGTCAAACCAGGTTGAAGGCCTAGGTTTGGATTCCCAATGCTTTTCCCGAACCAAAATACAATGCAGAAACCTGACCACAAAGAAAATGCAATTTCAAATTTTAAAAAATGGGATCCCGATTATAGAATGGGATCCTATTTTATTAACAAACGAGATCTCGTTTTATAATCGGGATCTCATTCCCAATATTTAATGGAGTGACCGTTAATAGGGAAACGAGATCTCGCTTTATAAAGAGGATCTCGTTCCTTTGTCAACGGGATCCCGCTCCTTTTTTAATGGTCCCCACAATTAATATTGGGAATAGGATCCTGATTATAAAACGGGATCCCATTCTATAATCGGGATCCCGTTTATTTTTAACCGTTTTATTTAAATTTACTATGAAGTCTGCAACTTCACATGTACAGTCGAGAGGAGTAAAATTGGGCTATTTTTCATCAAGCATTGTTTTTATAGGTGGTGACTTGCATTTTTGATTAGTTTTTTCAAGGGAGGCATCATATAAACCATTTTTGAAGTGGAATTGTGTTAGTTTTGTACTTGTTTGGAGGAACAAAAGGTCTTCAACTTGCAACATGAATTGATTTTTTCAAAGGAGGAATGAAGAAAATAGTTTTTAAAGTGGAATTGTGCTAGTTTTCTACTTGTTTTGAGGAACACAAGAGGAAGAATTTTGTCTTTATAGGTCTTGAACTTCCAATTTGGATTGAATTTTTTGAATAATTTCACTATTGACATTCATTTGTGCTTGATAATTTTATAATCCTAGGAGATAAAGCTCATAATAAGAGGAGGAAGACATTGACTCTTGAAGAAACTGAAGCAAAAAAAGAGGAGAGACAAAGACAAAGAGAAATAAGAATGAGAATTAAATCAATGAATGATGGGATAGCATTGAATTCCACAACTATTGAAGATGAAAACATTGAGGAGACCATGGTTGTAGATTAAGCTAATTTGCAAGAAGTCAATTTGGAGAAGAATATGATTATATAAGCAAGTCCTACTATGTCTTAAAATACCTCTTTCAATGCTATGGAGAATGTTTCAATATGCACAAATCCAGGTACATCTTCAAATCCACATGTTAGGGAAATGGTAAGTTTGTATATAGAAGTTTTACAAGATGTTGGACTTAACAATGTTGACATTGATAATATTTAGAGAAATGAAACTTTTATAGACTTTGTTGAAAATGAAAACAGTAAATGTTTTGTTGATGTAAATGAAAATGAAAACCGTTTTGTTGATGAAAATATAAATCGTTTTGAAGTTGAAATTGAAGATGAAGATGAAGAAGAAAATCTAGAATGTGATGTTGAATTTAATGAAAATACTTTTTTTTAAAAATTGAAAGTGGTGTTTTTGATAATCTTCCTGCTCAAATTTCTTGGATGAAAATAAGAACACATGCAAATAAAATATACAACAAATTCGTTTATCATAAAAAAATTATAATTCAATGTCAACTAATGATGCAATTGATGAGAATGCAAAAAATGGGGAAAATAATGAAAAGGTTAGTTTTTTTTGTTAAACCAAAAAGAAAAGATCAAACATTAAAACATGTTATTTCTACTACTGCTAGTTCCATTCAATCTATTGGAAAAAATACTCGATCCAAAGATAAAAATGAAGCAAGAAGAGCTATAACAACTGTTATAGTTAATAAAGAAACTTTGAATAAAAGAATGGTAAGAAATATTAGTGAAGTTTTAAAAATACATCCTAAAACATTGCTAAGAGCGGCAAAAAGAAGAGAAATTATAGAAAATAATCCTATCAACCAATGTTGGAGTTTCAGTGGTTGAATCCTGAGGTCTATTATGAAATTGAATGTTGAAATTAAATCTTTGATAAAAAAATATTGGCATAATAATACTAGGGTTTCATCTAATGCTAGAGATGTTTTAAAATTAAGGGTGGGGTCCAAAGTTCACGAATCTCACCCAAAAAACCTATTAGATACAACAAAAACTGAATTTTATAAAAAAAATTGTGGTGATTTAAAGTTACATGGTAATATTAAAATAAGTCAAAGGTCTTTTGAAAAATGTAAATCGTGGTATGTAAAAATTAATAACGAATATCTTGTTGATGTAAAACACATGTTCAATTTCATTATTTTTATGATGTTTTTCGATATATACGTTGTACCTTGCATACTAACATGATTATACAAGAATGTGATATTAATATGCCACCTGAAGAAATAAGGGAGTTTATTTTAGGTTTATTTTGTGAAAGATCTAATGGTAAATTGTTTTATTTAAGTTCTTGTATTTATGGACAATGCATTGACGTTGGAAATATTTCATTCTTAAGAATTTGTATGCATGAAAGTGCTGATAATGATTTTGGACAAGAATTAGTAGATGTTAAAAGATTTAAGAATGTTCACTATTCTTTAAAATATGGAAAAATAATAAAGTGTTGTGATTTAGTTACAGAAAAAAGTTAGTGTGCATGCATTCATGAGCGAATTTAAGAATAATATTGTACCAAAATATTCCATGCACTCTCAACATGCTCGATGGATTGATGGCCGATTTCACACATGTAGAAAAACATTTCCAATTGGTACTATACTTTTAGTGGTTGATTTTATGGAAAATTATACTCTAGCTCCGCAGGAGGAAATTCAATCACAATATTATAATTCAGTGCAAGTAGCTATGTTTTTCCATATTTTTTATAGACATGTAGATGATAGCACTATGGATGATAGAAATTTTTTGAGGGAGTATCATTTTTATTTGAGTGACAACCGATTACACTCGTCAAAGTTTGTTCAATACTCTTTCAGTATATTTTACATAAATTTAAGAGAAAGAGGAATCCATATAAAATAACACCTCATATGGTCAAATAATTGTGTGGGGCAGTTCAAGAATGCTCGAATGTTCTATTGGTTAAGTAGGATTCACAAGGAACTTAATGTCCAGCATAAATGGAGTTTTTCTGAAGCTAGGCATGGTAAAGGAGAACATGATGGAGCTGGTGCATGTGTCAAAAGAATTTTTGCTAGAGAACAATTAAAATTTGAAGATTTAGTAAATTTTAAAGATGCACGTGTGATTGTGGATTGGTGTAATACAATATTATTTGCACCTGGTTCGAGTGAGTACTCTATAGTTCATCGATTCTTTTGGTTGGTTGAAGAAGAAAAAATTGTACCTAGACTTGACTGTGAGACAATCAGTGGATCTACTAAATGGAATTCATCTAGGAGTTCAACAACAAGCACATGGACTATATGGACAAGGGAGCTTGCATGTTTTTTCTAGTTTTGTATCTTAGGAGATTGGGTTGAACATTGGGATCAAAGATCATTGACACTTGCACAAGCACATGATCAATATGAAAGAACTATTGAAGAAAATGATGAAGTGTTTGCATCTGAAGACTATGATCATGTTTCAGACCTTGTAGAAGAAGGTAATTTAATTCAATTTATTTCATTTTATTTCACTTTATTAAGTTATTTTATAATACTAAATTATTTATATGGATATGTGCAAGTTATTAAATCATTTTTTGATTGAAGGACATGTGTATGTTGTTGGTGCACCTAAGGGGAATGAAGAGAAAATAGAATTTTGGTTGGCTCGTTGTGTGGAGACTAAACAAAAGTTGATATCACCTTGAGAAGATGACGATGGATATCATTATCCAACAGGTATGGTGATACCCTTAAGAAAATTTTGATAACAAGTTTTTGATCGCCTTAAGCAATTTTTTAGAACAAGTATTTGATCCCATTAAGAAAATTTTGAGAACTTATTTGATGATGGTTTTCATGTTTTCCAATATGATCAGTTGTGGTTGTTGTGTTGATGTTATAATGCAACGACGGTCATCTCTCCCAGCTGACCACATTTAATAAAGATTAATAAATTAAATTATAGCCATCGACTGTTTAATTTATTATAATAGTGATTTATCTAAGAGGCACGATTTTATTATTTAAATAATTAATAATCATTTATTCATGGGGCCAAATTTTTTTAAGAGGCATGAATTTCTTGAGGTACGTCTTTTTCTGTTTTAGGCCAACTTCACTTGTGAAGAGGTGCGAACCCTAGAGCATTCATGTATATATTCATGTTCACCTTCATTCATTTGATCATCAATTTCATTCATAATAGTTCCTATTCTTGAGGAGAAGAAGTTAGCGCTCAACAAGAGGATAAGTTTTCACTTAGTAGTAGACCTTCATCTATAGCAGCAAATAGACTATAAGGAGAAACATTTTCATTTGCATCTTTGCATCCAGGAGAGGTGCTATTCATTATATTACATAGGCATTGTGTTATACCTGAGTTGTAAGAAAATTTCCATTCTTATACAATTCAATATATAAGAGATATATTGGTTTGGTTTTTTCTCCCTCAGGTTGGAGGGTTTTCCTAGGGTATCTTGTTGTGTTAATTGTCTTATGTGTTGCATTTTCTGGTTACTTTCAGTTTGAATTATTTGATCATGAAAAACTAACATGTTATCAGACCGGGTTTGAAGAAGATCTTGATCAGATTTATCTCGCAACAATATTCCTTAGGGTATGTGCAAGATCATGATGGGCCAGAAAGTGGTGATATGTAAGTGATATGATGGCCCATGTGGCTGACGACAATTTTTTTACCCAAAATTGATGAAACAAAAAGGGTTTTTAAAGAATATTCCTAGCTTTCCACCAATATAAACTATGATTTACTTTGAATTTAATAAATAATTATTGTTCATTCTCTATTTGAATTACGACTAAAGTCCTAATTGATAGGTTGATTGAAAAAAATCTATAGCTTCCAAAGGGTATCACATTTTTTGAATCTGAAACATGTGTCACATTCTATGCTTCACATACTATAGGATTTAAAAAAAAAGAATTGAATTTCATGAATTTTTTACCAAGTTAAGGTGGTTAGATGTACGATTTTTTATATTTTTTAAAAATTGTAATAGAAAAATCATAATTAATTATTTACTTGCAAAAAAATTACAAAAAAATATGCATCACATTGAGACATGAGTCTTCTACTTATATAAAAAATATTATAAAAAACTATTATCATTTTATTATGGTTAGGGTGGTCAGACAAACACCTACTTCTTATTTTCCCCCTGAAATTTAAGTACTACTGCATTAAAATTTCAAATTTTCACCAAATAGATTTTTTTAAATAAAAATAAACCTAGTATTTTAGAAACTACATTCGTTTTGCAACATATTCTATTCTTACATATTTTTGAAATAATACAGTTAACTTATTCAATTTTTTACGTCAAGTTGCCTAACTTTGATTTTTCTGAATTTTATTGCCTCTTAAGAGCCTTTTTTTCCATGATGATCCTGTACATGCCCCTTATTCTCCTTCACCTTCTTGATCTCTTGTATCACTTCATCAAGATGGTGAACGGTCTCAAGATCAAGGAAAGACTTGAGGGAGCATCAAATTTCACATCATGGAGATTCAAAATTATGCTCACCTTGGAAGAAAGTGAGTTGGTAGAGTTCGTGGAGAGCACAACTACCGAGCCTACAAAATGAGGAAGAAAAGATTCAATGGAAGAAGAAAGATATCAAGGCAAAGAAGATGTTAGTTGATTCTGTAAATGGCCATATTTTTCCAATCATCTCTAAGTTAAAGACAACAAGAGAGATGCTTAAGACTTTGGTGGACATGTGTGAGATCAAAAACACAAGTCATTCTCTAGCCTTGAAGAAACAACTTTACATGTTAAAATGGCAAAAGGAGAATTTGTCATCACCTACTTCATGAAAATTTGCAAGTTGAGAGATCAACTCTCCACCATTGGTCATAATGTTGATGACAAGGATTTGACCATGTTGGCTCTTAATGGTCTTCCTTCATCTTGGGATTCTTAAATTCAAGGTATAAGTGCAAATCAAAACTCCCTAAGTTTGATCATTTGAGGATAGAATGTATTCAAGAGGAGTCGAGGTTGGCTGCGAGATGTATTGGTCGAAGCTCTATAAATGAAGACCTTCATGAACTTTCCACTCAATCCTTCCAGAAGAAAGGGAAAGGAAAGAAAGGATATTTCAAGAGGAATAGAGATAAAGAAGCTGATGGTGTTCCTGCGTTCAAGAAGAGGAGGGATCTCTGCAAAGTCCAATGTTTTTGATGTGCCAAGTTTCGTCACTATGCTAAGGATTGCCCAACCAGGCCTAATAAACATGCTTCATTTGTGGATGTGGATAAGATCTCTCCTCAAAATGATTCTAGGGAATTTATATTCTAAGTCATGGGCCTATGTTCAAGCCATGAAGGTTGTGTACCGATCTAAGTGCAAGAGCAGCGTATATTACTGTGTCCACCCATCAGAGTATTTAAGAGATAAGTATTCTTTATTTGTTTGTAATTACCCTTCTAGGTTAAAATTCAGTTTGCTGAGTAGTGCAAATTTGATAGTATTTGCTTGGATTATGTGTGACCAGTAAATAGTTATCACTGGGATAAGATTCTTTAGAATTAAGAATTATTCATTGCAAGTTGTTTCATGCTAATTTATGAGTGTGACTCTGAAATAAAAGGAGAAATAAAATTATGATTATGATTGATTTTCTATATGCATGATATATGATTTTGTGTGGATTGTCTTTTGTTATGTTGAGATAAGGTCTTGCGAGAAAATGGAAGAAAGACATGTTAGAATCAACAAAGATGAATGATGAATTAATTATCTGGGATTACTTAGGAGATCTTGATTTCAATGAGATAAGTATTGCAAGGTTGAATAATGTTCATGAATTGTTATGTAGTTATTAATTCATGCTATAAGATTGAGAAAGTCAATCATGTACATGCTTCTCACAATGGTACTTCTATTCAAGATAGTTGAGTTTGATGACCTATTAGTAATCTCTTCTTAATGCTTTTAGGATAGATCAGAAGCATAAAATATTTCTTTCAAGAAGAGTTTGATGCATCCTATAGGCTGAAGAATGGAGACACTGCCTACAGCTATGAGGCTGAGTGAATGGCTGAAGACATCTCTTCAAAGAGGAATAATTAACCTTCAGAGGGAGCTCTATGACTCACTAAGAATTAGTCAGGGTTGCAGTGTTGCAAGGCTAAATGCTAAATTGTTGAAGTAACTATTTAGCAGTTGAGATCAAAATTTCTCAGGTCAGTCAACCTGTATTTAACATTGGTAGCTCTGCAAACCTATTCATAATAGAGTGATCTAGGATGAGGTCGAAGAGGACAGCCCTAAATCTCTACAAAGGTGTGCACTGGTAACCATTTCTCTAAGGAAAGAATTGTAGGAAAATATTGGATGATGAGGTTAGGAGGTTGATGCAAGTGCTTGAATATTTAGAGGGATCCTATTGAACCTAAAGAAGATGGTTGTGTTGCTGATCAGAAGAGTAGTTTTGGATGTTGTTTCAGGTTGAGGTCTATGATGATATCTTGGTGTAGTAGGAAGTAGCCTTCTATGTAACTGAGTACATTACAAATTGTATGGCAGCTCAAGACGCAGTGTGGCTTCAGAAGCTCCTTGTAGGATTTTTTGGAAAATCATTGGAGCCGATTGTCATTTGTTGTGATAATCAAAACTTTGAGAAGCTTTATGTCATTCTAGTGTTTCATGATAGAACTAAGCATACCACTATATCAGAGTTATGGTATTGAGGAAAGTAATTTAGTTGAGGTATATCAACACTGATGATCAGATGGAAGAAATTCTCACCAAGGATCTCTTCAGGGTAAAGTTTGTGTACCTTTGAGACAAGCTTGCTATGGTGGAGAATCAAGCCCTAGCTAAGAAGGAGTCTCAGTATCAATGATCCTCTTTTAGTGCATTTCTCTATTGAGATAGATTTGAGGTGCAAGCGCTAGATAATGCATTTCTCTTTGAGATTTGAGGTGAAATCCCTTATTTCCACCCTCTGGGAGAGCCATGGTGGATGTCGTGTGTGTGACTCCACGACAACATCACATGAGAGAGTCTGTAATGATTTTCTTGAACTTGTGTTTCACCCTCTAGGACAGACATGGTGAACGTCACGGTGAGGTGACAACATCACGTTGAGTGATGAGCACTTGTACATACTATCCATGGGTGTAGCCATGATGGTTGATATGATGATGAGGTGATATCTGATATGATGATGAGGTGATATCTGATATGACGATGAGGTGATATCTTTCCTTTCCACATATGGGTGTAGCCATTGTGGTTGATATCACGATGAGGTGATATCTTATACACTTTCACGATGAGGTGATAAGCTCCTTTACACATGGGTGTAGCCATGTTGTTCATCATCATGATGAAGTGATAGGAATTTGTCAGCTGGAAGTATCCTCCCTACCTAAGAGGGAGTGTTGATGTTATAATGCAATGACGGTAATCTCTTCCAGCCAACCACATTTAATAAAGATAAATAAATAAAATTATAGCCATCAACTATTTGAATTATTATAGTGATTTATCTAAGAGGCACAATTTTATTATTTAAATAATTAATAAACATTTATTCATGGGGCCGACTTTGTTGAAGAGGCACAAATTTCTTGAGGCATGCATTTTTCTATTTGAGGTCGACTTTACTTGTGAAGAGGTGCAAACCTTAGAGAATACATGTATATATTCATGTTCACCTTCATTCATTTGATCATCAAGTTCTTTCATAATAGTTTGCATTCTTGAGGAGAAGAAGTTAGCCCCCAACGAGAGGAGAAGTTCTCACTTAGCAATAGACCTTCATCTATAGCAAAAGATCAACTATATGGAGAAACATTTTCATTTGCATCTTTACATCTAGGAGAGGTGCTATTCATTATATTACATAGGCATTGTGTTATTCCTGAGTTGTAAGCAAACTTTTGCTCTTATTCAATTTAATATATAAGAGATATATTGGCTGGGTTTTTTCTCCCTCAGGCTGGACAGTTTTCCTAGGGTATCTTGATGTGTTAATTGTCTTATGTGCTGTATTTTTGGTTACTTTCAATTTGAATTATCTGATCATGAAAAACTAACAGTTGGCACTTGGCTATAGAAATACCTGGCAAGGAAGAATGGTCTACCTGCATTCGAAGATTATTAAATGCATAAAAAGATAATACATTATTCACATTTGGTGGTGGCAACAAATATAAAGCTAGATCAGTATTGCAGAAGACCTACAAATAAAGTTTTATGGACAATTTCAATGGAAGAGCATGAGACAATCATAGATGCATTGCAAAAGAGAGAGGATGCAGATGTACACTGGAATAAGTAAATACATGTAAATATAGTTTTAGTTTTATATTGTCCTTTTAAAAAAAATTCAATACATGTTTCGATATTGGTCAAGTGTGTTATTGGTTGAAATTGATTTAAATTGTCCTTTTATAGATCCTTAAGCCATAATCACAAAAAGGATCTATTCCATGTAGATTCAACCTAGACACCATGGAATACTTGGTAAAAATAGGTAATTATTAGTTAAAATATATTTAAATACATTTTTCAATTACATATTGATATTTCTTGTACATTAATAGTTAAAATTGATTTATTATCCCCTTTTGTATCCTTAAGCCATCATTGCATTGATCTCATACTTTGAAACAAAAAGGAGAGGATGCCTAGATTCAACCTACACACATGTGTGGAATACTTTTAAATGTAGGTACTTGAGTTGTGTACATATATATAGTTTTATATAAATTTAAATATGTATGTTTTGATGATTTCATTGATATTGCTTGTACCTTTTTCATATCAGGTGGTGTGAAGACCTACTACATTCTGGGCATGAGTTTGAGATGCTCTTGAGATGGCATAGCCAAATTTTGTAAATATTGTTTTGAGATGACATATATGTACATACATAATTACAAAATTAAATATTTTGTACAAATTACAAATACATGTACACATACAATTATGTACTCTATGTACTTCTATGTATCAAAATTGATATTATATATATATTTTTTGTTAAATGTGCATGTTTTCCTACTTTCAAACTTTATATTTGATTGTATAATCACTAAATATCATGCACACATTATTGTTAAATCAATTATATCCTTAAGACATTATATTATGACCCCTTAAGACATCCCCTTAAGACATTGTATTCTAACCCCTTAAGACATTGCATTATGATCCCTTAAGACATCCCCTTAAGATGTTGTATTATGACCCCTTCAGACATCCCCTTAAGATGTTATATTATGACCCCTTAAGACATCCCCTTAAGAGGTATTATGACCCCTTAAGACATCCCCTTAAGAAATTGTATTAGGGCCCCTTAAGACAACCTATAATTAGTGTTGGATGCTATTATTTGTTTTGACAACTTATAAATTAGTATTCAATTCCATTTTTTTTTTACAGCTTATAAATTAGTATTGGATGTCATTATTTGTTTTGGTAGCTTATAAATTAGTATTGGATGCCATTATTTGTTTTGATAGCTTATAAAATAGTATTGGATGCCATTATTTGATTTGAAAGCTTATAAATTAGTGTTGGATGTTATTATTTATAGAATTTATTAATGCTTTTGTTCTCTAATCTTCTATTGTATTTTTTATTTCTTAAAATTTTATCCTTTCTAGTATATAAATGGATTGCTTTTGTTTTTAAATTATGATTTATTGACTAATTATTGATTGATGTGAATTGAATATGTTCATTGACTAATTCTCACTAATTATTGAATGTACATATAATGTATATCATGTATGAGATCACTATATTTGTAAAGTATAAATATTAAAATGTCCTATTAATTTCAAATTTAATTTCATATTTATATTTAATTTCAAATTAATGTCCTATATTAATGTCTTGACTATGAACATAAAATGCATAAATTTATATGTGTAAATTAAAATTTTAAACAATAATAAAGTCCATAATTTATGTAAATATATTAAGTGCGTGAAACCAATATATTAAGCCCATGAAATAAAGTCCATCAGAGTACAACCCATGAACTAAAGTCCAACTAAAAACTTGAGCTATGAAATATAAAGTCCAACAGAGTACATGAAAAACTAGAAATATAGTCCATGAAATAAACAAATATAACCCATAAAATCATGTTTCTAGGTCATGTATTGTCTCTATAATCAAGAGTCCTCTTCATGCCATGTAGACTATGTGGATGACCTGAAACACTCTATACAAGAGAAATATGAAATCAAATGTAAGACAATGAAAAATTATTTAATGAAAATTTAATTTATAATTCATCATAAAATTAAATTACCATCATATCTGGGTCTGGATGCTCTGGTGCACCTGAATCAACCTCTAAATTCTCTGAATCAATCTACATAAACAAGAAAAATAAAGTTTAAATTAGATGCACAAGTCTACAATTAAAAATGATTTACCTGAAATTAATTTATAATTTACCATATTTTAATTGTAATCTATTATGAGGTTGTGAAACCTCTTCTCCAAGACCTATTTGTACATGCTCAACTACAAGATGTGTCTCATTCTATAAAAGAAAAAGAATTTAAAACATGTATTAGTTCATATTATATATATATTCAATTTGAAATTTAAAATTAAAGTTATATTCACAATATATAATTTATAATTGAATTTAAATATAATAAAAAAATTAAATTACCATTTGATCTAGAGCCTACTCTGCATGTCCTCCTTGAGGTGTAACTATGTTTGGGTCAGGGCTAAAAGTTGCACTAACAAAGTCCTACAAGATCAAAATTAAAGCATGTATACTTGAATTAGGTAAATATATATATATATATATATATATATATATATATATTCAAGTTTGCACATTTTGTGTAGAATTTTTTTTAAACAACCTAAAAATCAGAGGCCTCACAAGTAGCCGCAACATTTATTGTTCACCCGATGCCCATTCTTATAATATTTACAAGTGTACATGCACATTTCATATATAGTGAATTCAAAATTCATAATTGTAACTATACTAATGTAAGTTGAACAATTTACAATATAAATGTACCTGCCCCTAATCTATGACGCCTGATAGTGGAGGAGCGCTCAACAACCCCTCGGGTGGAATCAATGTGGAAGATGATTGACTTGCCTAAACCAACATAAATATTTGAAACATACATGTGATTCAATTATAAATTTAAAACTTAAGTTAAAAATAATTTCATATATAATTAAAAAAATTGAAATCAAAATTCCCCATAAGGGTTGCTGAGTAGGACTAGTGTCAATGTAAGTACTTGTGGAATGAATGATTGCCCCATCATTACAATCATTTGTACACCAAATAGTTTGATTTGTTAAAATATATAATTGAAATTTTTTCTTTGATATACACATTCATCAAAATTCTTATAAAATGAACATGTAGATGCATATTTATACCTATGTCGTAGTGTCCTTAGGGTGATGGTCTACAGTAAGAAACTCTACAAATGAACTGATGCGACCAAATGAACCACCAAAATCTCCACGTCTACCTGAACTAGGTGTGGCTTGATTAGGTCCATAGCATACTTGATGGCAACTAGTCCATACATGTGGGATGAGCCTCGACACTACTAGAGTGGTACTTGGACTAGCTCCATAAAACACTCCTCCATCATCATCATCTCTATGCTCCCCACTCGCTATCACAAAAGCATATTGATCAAGGTCTCCTGCGAGTGTACTAAGGGAACCTAATGCCAAGAACATAGCTTGATGATGCATAGGTGCGGGAATGGGAGGATCACAAGCAGAAACAAGGGGTTGTGCATGCACAGGGCATTGGGGATCAACCCTTGCCCCTAACCTCTATTGTGACATGCTGCCACCAACACCCTAAAATGATTTAAAATCAAAATAATTGGGCTTTTTCCTCATAACAAACTCTACATATATTTTCCTCAAAAAATACAATGGGCACTCCCAATTAGCATGTGAGGGACTATCAAAAACCATATACCATCGATCCCAAAAATGTGCACTCATCTGTGGATGTATGCACCACCTCATGGATATTCTATATTTGTTGGGAGGAATGGGTTGTCGAGTAATGGGGTCAAGAAAGTAGGGGGCTAGGTGGGCTTTCATTATTTTAAGGTCTAAAATTTATTTATAAGAGAGACCATTAGCATAAAATTATTACATCTTCTCTATATCTCGTCGATGCCTATCTAGATCAAAATCAATGGTCCTGATGGCATCCACAATGTTTTGCATCACAAATGCAAAAAATCTCACATGTGGTGGAATCAATGCTTGACTCTACATAGCATTGATTTGATTTTGTATGGATGCAACCTGGTCATTTATGCATTCTCTCAAGTGAGCCTCATCAGATGCAACATGTGTTGGAGGTGGCATATTAGGTGGAGGGGGAGGTGGTTGTGGCTGAGGTGGTGGATTGATGATATCATCAATGTTAAAATCATCCATGATATGAGATATAAGTGTGCACCTACATTAAGTTATACAAAATTAGCATACAAACTTAAAAAATTACAAGAAATAGTTAAATTTGAAACACACATGCAAATTTGTTTAAATAGGATGTGCATACATATATTAAGATCATATAAAATTGAAACACACATATACATTGATTGAACTTGAGCATGTGCATAGAAAATTCAAAATTTAACATGTACATACATTTAAAATTTAAAATATGATGTATAATTTGCATGCATACATCATTAAACTAAACTATGTACATACATACAAATTTCAAAATTTAAGACCTATATGCAATTTTAATACATGTTTACATACTCAACAATAAACTTGAAACATTCGCAATCAATAACATTTAATGCACTCAAAAACACCATATGCACTACTCCAATGTTGGACCTACCTAAGTTTTAAAAAAAATCACTCTGAAATGTTAAACCTATGGCATGAGAATAAGTGGGATGTTGATGCAAGGTTCAATGATAGTATTTCATACCTTTTTCACATTTTTTAAACCATTTTAGCTATATTTTTCTTTGTGTGTGTCATGTCATGTTTTAATATTTTCCCCAGTCTATGTTGTCTTCTAGCCGTATTTTCCCCGTTCCCCATGTTGTTCCAAGATTTTTTTATTTTCCTTGAGTGGTGTTTTACACTTGAATGTTAACCCCAACCATGTCCTAACCTTCCCCTTTATGTTTCTTAAGCCATTGACCTCTTTATCCCTTGTTTACCTCTTAATTTTCCATCCCTAGGTTAATTTCCCTTGTAAAACCCACCTATTCCCCTCCCAAATCATACCTACATGAGAAAATTTTCCATCAAAATGATCTCTTTAGATGGGCACCTTGCATCTTAACATTTACTTAAAAAAGGGCCTAAGCCCTATAGTAAGTTATTACCGACACTTTGACTCCAACCAAGTTAGCATTGAATTTTTATCATCTTTACAAATGCTTTAGATTGGATATAATTTAATTCCATATCTAACCATAATAAATATTCATCTCTCCAAATTATTGCATAAAATTTATAAATAGACTCAAACTTTGCCTCATTTTAACTTAGAATTTATTTTTTTTTAGTATAGGTTGTTAAGGTTTTTGTGTAAAGTCTTTAATGAGTTTTGCATGTAAATTGTATTATTTTTATAAGGTATTATAAGTATCCATTCTTCATCCATCTCACTACCCTTTCAAGCCAATAATATTCCATTTTAATATATTTCCATTCTAAACCCTTTTCTCTAAGCTGGTTTGCACTTATCCTAGTGTAGTGAGTCCTAAAACTAAAACAATTAGCCCAAAACCTCATAAATATCCCATGTGATTTAGAATAATATTCCATTAGAGTTTCTTCTTTCATCCTTCTTGAATCACTAAAATTCCATTTTTCCATCTAGGCATGTTATGCAATCATCCTTTTTGAGTTTGCATCCCTATTGTCACCTTTCCAAAGACCCTAGCCATAACTAAAACCAAGCTACATTAGAGGTGATACAAAAAATAATTTCCAAACCCTATATTATTCCTATTACAACCACTAAACTATTTTTAATCAAAATTTATTTTCCTTTCCAAATATTTTTGCCCACCCCTACTTGCTTGCATAGATTCTAAGAATCCTACAATTAGGTTTTGAAGGTTTAATGGAAAAAAAGTGATTTAGAATTAGTTTTCTTAATAATTTAGTTTATTTTTATGTTGTACATATTATTTGCTATGTGGATCCATGTTTGAACACCCACATGGGGATTGAAAGAAGTAGACTCCCCTTCTAACCCTTATTTTTGTAGGATCTACCATTGCAGAAGATTGTATTGCATGTTTATTCTAAAGATAGTAATATATTATCAAGGATATATATATAAGTGTCATTAGTTTAACCATTAAATTTTAGACCATCAAATTTTGTAAAATATAAATTTCTAAAGCATTGGTCATCCATCTTTGGACCTAGTTGCCACTTCTCTATTTTGGCTTCAAATAAGCTTAGAAATAGATTAAATTAGCCATAGAGGCACTTTATTCCTTCTTAACACCATTCATGCTTATAAATCATCAATTTCTTAGGCATAAACATGCCATTTTTTAATTTGATTACAAAAGCAGAAATTTAGGTTTGTAGTTCATTTGTAGAGTTAACTTGTAGGTATAACAAGAAAAACCTAGCATACAATCTTCATAGTGTTTAAAACTAACCCATTTCATCAAAATACTTCATCAACCCATTTTAAAACATATATTATTATAAATTCATCATTAAAAGTTCATAAATTCCACCAAATTCATAAATTCATGTCACTAAAAATATCCATCTAGAACCAAAATCATAAAATCTCGTCACTAAAAATATCCATCTAGAACCAAAATCATAAATTCACGTCACTAAAAATATCCCTCCAACCAAATTTATAAATTCATCACACAAAATATCTATCGTTCACCAAATTCATAACTATTTAAGATCATTGTCTTAATTTAGAAACTATTGTGGCTCTCTACTGCATCTCTTCATTTATTTGTGTTTTCCTTTTCAGAATCAGAAGTTCTCCTCTCCTCTAGCCATTGTCGATGCTCATCTAATATCCCAGCCGTAGCTCTAACAACATCAAAAATGGTTTACATCCTACATGCAATCATCCTCATAGGTGGTGCGAAAAATTCTTCATTTTGAATAATGTTGATTTGATCTTGGATGGTTCTAACATTGGAATTGATTTGTGCTTGCAAATGAGCACCATCAATTTCAGGTGGTGGAGGTGGGGGGTTATGAGGTGGAGTGGGTCGAGGTGGAGGTGAAGGTGGTGGAGATGGATGGCACAGAGGTGGATTTCAAATATTATTGAATCGATCCATGTGATCTCTAAGATATGAGTGAACCTGCATTAGATTTGTAATTTCAAAATTTAAGATACATGTTTAGGAAATACCCTTAAACCATTCAATATAAATGGCCTGATTGAATTTACAAATGATAAAATATGTAATCCTAATTTATTTCTAAGGCATGTTACTTGAATGAAAATACAATTAACTATTAATATAGGACAATCTATGAATGGTATAGGGTTTACGGTTTAGAGTTTAAGATTTAGGTTTTAGGGTAATAGGATGGATTAAGGGGATCTATGTAGTAAGGTCCTAGTACAAAATGACATGGATTTTAAGTGAGTTAAATTTGGTGAAGATGCCCAAGGCAACCGAATTTCATTAAGGTCCAAGGCAACTTCACCAAATTTTATTCACTTGAGCCATGTCATTTTGTCCTAGGAGCTTACTAGACATAGATCCGCTTAAGACATCCTATCACCCTAAATTTTAAATTTATCAACCTAGATCATGATTTATCTCATTCATATTATAATCTTGCATGATCTTATTATTATTAAATTTGGTTGACGACACTTAGGGTGAAGTTTTGGTGTCCCTTGGAATATAATGAACTTGCAAGTTAGTGAAGAACATTTTCTTGTGGAATAGTTGATTGAGATAACTCTTGTTTCAACTGACCAACCTAGATCATGAAATATCATGCATATTATAATCTTGCATAATCTTATTATTGTTAAATTTGGTTGCCTTGGGCGACTTCACCAAATTTTGAGAACTTCTTTGATCCCCTTAAGAAATGTCATATTAGGACCCCTTAAGCCATCGATTTATGATTTAGGGTGATATGATGGCTTAAGGGGATCTATGTCTAGTGAGGTCCAAGGACAAAATGACATGGCTCAAATGAATAAAATTAGGTGGTGTTGCCCAAGGCAACCAAATTTCAGTAAGGGCCTAGGAAAAATGATGTCTTTAGGGTTTAGGGTTTAGAGTTTAGATTTTAGGGTTCATGGTAATATGATGGCTTAAGGGGATCTTTGTAGTAAGGTCCTATGACAAAATGACATGGCTTAAGGGAATAAAATTTGGTGGAGTTTTCTAAGGCAACCAAATTTCATTTTAAGGTCCGAAGACAAAATGAATGCTTTAGTGTTAAGGGTTTAGATTTTAGAGTTCAAGGCTTAGCGTTTAGCAAACTTAGGGTGAAGTTTGGGTGGCCCTTGGAATAATGGACTCGCAAGTTAGTGCCTAGTTTATGAATATTTTTGATTTTATGAATAGATTGACTATTTTTGTAATAGAAACACATAATTATGTATTATTAAGATTGAGTTTGATGTATATTTTAACTAGATATTTGTTTAATTGAATATAAGATTATTTTATTTAACATATTTTTTATTATTATTACCCACTTAAATGAATTTTATGATATAAAGTGTATAATATAAAATTAGTTAATGTTGAATCAAGTATTTTATTTTATACTTTTTGGAATTGAAAGAACCTAAAAGAACTTAGAAAACAAAAATATTTAGATTCTTTAGTGCCTAGATAACTAGTGCAAAAGTTGAGATTTTAGACCAAGAGAGATCAAAACATAAAATAGAAATGAATGTTGAATACTATGTAATTAAGTGACAATTGGATTTATGAATTTGCTAACTAAATTTGCAAACAAACATTGATAACATTTATAAATTGTAACTATTCTTTAACATATTGTTTTTTAATCTAATTATAATTGAACATTGAAACTAAAGTTTAACATATTTTTTTCTCCATACAATGCAAATGAAATTTAAAACATTTAAGCAATGCAAATGAATTTTCTTGAGCTCAAAATTAGGGTTTTCAAAATCAAAATGATTTATTTGATTTCAATTTAGGGTTTCAATTTCTAAGCAATTAGGGTTTTTAATGCAATTTTTTCATTTCATTTCAAACTAGGGTTTTCAAATTCATTTATTTTGGTTTTATTTGTATTCAGGATTTCAAAATGCTTGATTAGGGTTTCTAAATGCCATTTTTTTATTTCATTTCAATTTCTAGGGTTTTGAAATGCAATTTTTTTTGTTTTGTTTCAATTAGGGTTTTCAAATACAATTTGTTTGGTTTCATTGAACAATTTAGGTTTGAAAAGCTAAATTTTGTTTCTAAAATACAATTGAAGGTTCATTTTTTTTGTTTCTATTCAATATCTTCAGATTTCATTGCATTTTTTCATCTATTTCTACAATTCCTCATTTCTACTCTAACAGGAAATAAAATGCTTAAAACGTCAAATAAATTTGAAAAAAAATGCTAAAATCATTTCTTGTATTGACAATTTCAATAAAGAATGAAAAAATGCAAAAAAAAAATGGGAGTGCACGGGTACTTAGAGGCTGTGTCTAGGTCGCTGTCACTTAGAACTCGGGGATCTTGTGTGCTACTAAAATATAAAGGTTTGTTCAATTTTAAAAAATAAATACCATTACAAAACGGGATCGTGATTTGTAAATTTTTACAAATCAGGATCCTGTTTCCTAGAAATCAGGATCTCGTTCCATGTTCATCGGTTCGAGACCCTCTAAAAAATGGGATCCCAATTTTTAAAAAGTGGGATTTTGTTTGTCATTCAGGCTCAGGATCTCGAACCTAAATGGGATCTCGATTTTTAAAAATCGGGAACCCGTTTATAAAAATCGGGATCCCATTTATAAAAATCGGGATCCCATTTTTGCAATGCTGATTTCATATTTTTGGCTAAGGAAAAAACTTCCACGTTTCGTGGACTCAACTTTGTGCACTTACCCTAAAGTGCATGCATGTATGCATCATTAATATCAAAAAAATAGATGTGATTAGAATCGATAAGATCTTGCACTTCGTGTTTAAGAAGCATGCATCATTTTGTATCATGTCTAGGTGTATGATAGTATTGACAATATGCTTTTGGGTTGAAGTTTTAAGGTAAAGGTTTTTTTGTATCCATGGATCCAATTGAAGGTAATTGGATTAAGTTATTGCTTAGAAATTGTAACATGTTTTCATGGAAAAAGTTGAGAAACTAGGTGAATTGTCTATCTCTAAATATAAATTACTAAGGTGTTGCACTTGTCGCAACAAAATGTGTTTGAATGTTGTTAGTAGTTTGAGTCAAGTGTTTATCTTAATGAAACTTTGTATTTTCTTTTTGAGTGATTGGTAATTTTTTTGAGATAAGATTTGGGATTGATCAATATGAGTCGATTAAGGGGTACCCTAATATTTACTAATCGATATTTGACAATCATGAAAATCTATACACAAGTGTTGAAATGATAGATACTTCATCAACACTATATTGTCTTGAATATTAGGTTGTAAATTTCCTATAAACACCCTTTTAACACCAGAATCATGAAGACTATAGGAGGTTTGTGAGTAAAGCAATTGGTATCATCATATAGAGTTTGATATCTTTTCCTTAAGTCCTTGGTCTAATGAAGTAAATCAATTAATGTCACTTCAGGATCGATGTTTTCTTGAAAATGTTGGAGAAATGTGCTAACAAGTGTAGTGAGTGAATTTATTGAGTTATTTGGCAATGAGAAAAATAATTCCTAGACCATTTCTTTTAATGATTTAGGACATTTTAGATAGTCGCTTGTCTTCAAATATGAAGTCACTACACAAGCTAGTGAAATTTGATACATGGTTGTTAGGATCTCCCTAACCATTGTACTTATGAAATTGAGGTATTTCCATGCTTTGGGGTGTAGGTTTTTTGAGGATATCAATTGAAAATGGGATTTGTGTGAGATGTTGAGGTTTACCATTTTGATTCTGATTTAATGTGGACTTTTTTTTTTTGAAGTGATGTCACATTTTGAGAGTTTTTTGAATATGGTGAAGCTGTGTAAGTGACTGATGGTTTATTATGTTACATGTTTATGAGATGAGATGAATATGGAGGTGTTATGGGTGATGTGACAAAAATATAGTAATTCCCACTAGGAATCCCTAATATTGGAGTGAGGCCATTGGTGTATTGTATGGTTTATTTTGCTATGGGTGGTGTAACTATAGGAATAGAAAGTATTGTTGTGGGAAAGGAAAAAAATTTCCTCCTTGATTTTGTGAATTTGTGAATGTTTGAGTGCAACTAGCTATTTTAGGGATGTTAGCATCTACTATGTATGAGATGGACTATGGAATAATTATCTTCCTTGAGCATCATTTATCAACACCCCAAGCTTATTCAGAATAGATACCATTTTTACCTTTAAGTATTTAGTGATTAAGTAATCTTGAAAACCTTCTAAGTCTTTGTCTATTTTTTTTAGTTTATCTTTAGGAACATGGGAAATAAAAATTTCTATGTCCACACAATTTTTGCATTATGAGGTGGTCATGGGTAATGTGTGGTGAGAAATGGAATCCAAAAAGGACTGGGTTGAAGCCATACCTTGTGTGAAAGAGTTAGATGACCCAGGCCCTAGAATAGATGTAGTTATAGCATGAGATTCTATAAGTGTGTAACTTTGTCTTAGAGTGGTATCAGTAGTAGAAAAATAGGTCATGAAGCTCATATGAGCTTCAAAATACTAAAGTAAATATATTATTGAGAAAAGGTTTAGGAGTGTTGCAAAAACCTACACATGGTGAAAAATTATAAAGCAAAGCCAAGCATAAGACACAAAAACGAATTTGTGACCTAAATTTTAGCTAAATTTGTTTGGTCTAGAGTGTAACTTGATGCCATAGACTAGTAAGATTCATTTACAAAATTCAAAGTTTAGATGTGTTGTATAGTGTTTAGGTGTCCTTTTCTGTGACTATGTAGGTCTGATAGTCAATAAATTTCCAGAATTTAATAGATTTATGATTTTGTAATACAAAATTTAATTATGAGACTAATTCAAAAACTGCAATGCAATTTTAGATTTAAAGTGTAGAAGTTGACTAATTGTATGCTGAAAAAACTGGAAATTGAAATCTTTTATGGTTTTGCTATAATAACAATGCACGTTTTCACTTTTTCACTATATGCATATGCCTAAATTAATGCTTTGAACACATTTAGATTTGATTTCACATCTAATGTGTCCCAATGCAATTTTGTAAATGCAATTATGATGTAGATCTAGTTTACAATGGCTGAAATTAACCCTATTTGAACTCTGAATGTAATATACTATGCAATTTTTTTATTTTTTCAATATTTTTTCATGAAATGATGGATGCCAAAATGATGAATGGAAAAAATCAAGATTAATCTTTGTAGAAATTAAAAATATACAGATTGATCCTACACACCCGATCCTGATCTTACTAACATCATTTTTTCCTAATTCATCCCCTTTACTAATTAATTTAATTGAATAATCTCTATTTAATTAAATTCATCATATTTCATCTCTTAATTAAATAAATCCCCCTTTTTTTTCTGATTGAGTCATCATCTCCTATTAATTAAATAAATCAGTTTGTTTAATTAATCATATAGTCCCTCTTTTAATTAAATAATTCATTTTATTTAATTAATTTCTAAAGTCATTTCATTTAAATTAAATTAATTTATCTTTATTTTATTTAAAACTAACACCATTCTCTTTGATTAAATAAATCAAACTTTATTTTATTAAGTCTAAAATCATTATTCCTCTCATTTTTTATTTATTTAAATCCTAAAATCTAAGTCAAAATTGTCAAATCATCTAATCTCCTATTAAATTGATCGAATCCCGATTAATTTAATCCTAATCACCTAAATTCTCTAGATTTTTCCACTTGCACAATAAATCAATTTATTTGATTTATTAATTCACCAATTTTCATTCAAAAGGGGATTTTTTGTGGAATATTCCTCCAATTCAAAAATCCCTCTAAAATGGGATGGGTACTTCAAACAAAGCATTTAATGCCTCTTACATGTCCTTAGCCTTGAGCCAAGTGACATTAATTCCATTCTTCTCTCCCTCCAACGTTCCAACTTTCAAATTTCAAATTTGAATCTAATAGTATTTATGGGCACATTCACCAAAATGTGCTCATTCCTGCCCCAATCACATGTGGACAAGTGGCCTCTTCTCATTGGTTGGTCTTTTATCCCACATTCACCCAAATCCTCCAATCTTCCATTCTTCAAATCTATAAATAGAGAGCTTCTCTATTGATTTGGGATCCACCCTATCATCCACAATTTGAGCAAACTTATTATGCACAATTTCATCTTCAAGCATATCCATTTTCATCTATTTTTATCAAGTTCTTAGCTAGGTTATGCAAGAATTCAACCAAAGTGGATCAAATCTTCATCAAATCATCACAAATCTTGCATAGGAGTTAGGAGAGGGCCAGTTTCTACACATAATTGGCACCAACTGCTCCATGGGATCAAGAGTTTGATTTACATTGAATAAGATTTGATAGCTTTTGTTTATGTTTGCTTGTGTTCTTCATTTGATTTCTTGTTCTTTGAAATTTAAATGAATTTCATGGGGAATCCTGGTTCTTACTTTCATTTGATCTAATTATGTGTTTGTTTGATGTGTTTGTGTAGGTATAGGATTGGGGTTCACAATCTTATATATAAGAAGTTATGTCTAAAATTTTACAAGATATATTGTGCAAAAATAGTTAGGTTCACTAAAATGTTTCATGATAAAAGGACATCACAAGTATAATGGGTAGATCACTAAAATGGATCTTCTTCCAAAATTATTGGGGAAATCTAGATCAACAAGGATGAGAGATCGAGTTAAAACCCAAAAGGTGAGTCAAAAAACCCAAGATTAATTTGGAATGTGTGTGGTTTGGATTTGGATTTTGATGTGATGCAATGCTGTGACTATGTAAAAAATGAAAATGTAGTGTTTTGTAATGAATTTTGAAAAATTGAAAACAAGCAAAAAATGTTGGAATCTAAAAATGTATAAGGAAGACACAAAAGAACCTAGAGTTCAAATTTGGGCTAAATATATCTGGTCTAGGGTGCAATGATGCCCTAGACTAAGGAGTTAGTTCTTGAAAAACTATTTTGACAAACTTGAGGTCTTTAGCCTATAACTTCTATCTTCCAAGTTTGGTTGTCAAAAAATTGTCTATTGAACAGATAATGTAGATTTTGTGACTTGATAACTTGTAGGGTTTAATTGAATGAATGATAAAATATCCTCCAATGTTCCTCCAATTAATTTTAAATCTACAACCTGCACACATGAAGAGAGGGGAAGGGTTGTGCCATATAGGCTCTTTCCTAAGTCAAACCCTGTCTTCTTATTTCTACCCCCACAAAGGAAAAAATGATGATAAAAGAGAGCTTATCCTTTTGAGGGATAGAGGATAAATGGTAAATAGGTAGTGAATTGACACTTTTATTCAACTCACCATTCATATCTAATCTCCTTTATAGACTTAGGTTTGACTTAAATCACCTTTAAGGATCAATTGTTGCTTGACATGATTTTATTTGTAAACCTACAAGTGTTAGTGCTAAAAAAAATAAAATGCATGCAAAACATTATCAAAAATCCCATAAAACTTGACATGATGCTTAAATGATAAAATTCTACAATTATTCTAAAAATTCTAGTCTTGACAACTCTTGGATGATTTTTTAAGTATAATAATTGCTAGCAAATTTCCTTATTTTCATCCATATAGAAAAATTGTGAAAATACTATGTATTATATGCAATTAATCTAATTTACCAAAAAATAAATCCTAATAGCTAACAATT